>JAZKJV010010260.1:0-153898 GCA_037367405.1 Ottelia alismoides | reverse complement strand
TGCTCTGGTGTCAGCCCGCTAAAGAAGCTCTGCACAAGGTTGGGCTTCGAAATATCATGATGCGGGCATCGGTCAGTCAGCTCACGAAACCTCTCCCATGCCTCATGGAATTGCTCGTTGGGGAGCATGGAGAAGTTGCTGATGAGGGCTCTCGCTGCATTGGTCCGCCCGAGTGGATAGTACTTGTTCAAGTACTCGATGCGGAGCTTCTCCCAGGTGTAAACGAACTTCCGCAAGTGCTTCAGCCAGGTGGCTGCTCTGTCGGTTAAGGAGAAGGGGAAGGCAATCATCCTGATAGTATCCTGGTCCACCTGACGATCGTGGACAGTGCTGCATATCATCTCAAACTCCTGCAGGTGGAGATGAGGCTCCTCTGTGGCCAAACCGTGGAATCGGGGAAGAAGCTGCAAGGTGTTCGAGGGGAAGTTAAAGTCCCCCACTATTGCTGGAAGTACCACCCAGTGGTGTGTCAAGGTCGACCCGGGATTGTGGTTCTCCCGCATCGATCTAAGTGGTGGTGGTGCTCCTCCTCTTGCTGCTGCTGTGGCTGTTGCGGCTGCTGCCGCGGCAGCTGCCGCATTGTCGGGTCCTCCTCCTCCGCGGTTCTCGCGGTTGGCTCTCATCTGCTCAAACTCTCGCCTCATGTCCATCATGAATGCTCCCTGATCCCTCAACTGCTGCTGCACTGACTCGAGGGAGGCAATCAAGGTGGAGTTGATCGCACCCTGGTCCAGAAGAAAATGCTGCTCTCCACGTGGACCTACGGGGTGATCACCAGAACTGCCGGCCATCGTCTCTGAAAAATCAAAATAACTGAACTCAGGTGCCGATAAATCATCTGTCTGTCTCTCCTCTGGCACTTGTATCTCTGAATCAGAAGAAGGGTGGTCAAGGGGGAACAGGGTGGAGTCATACTCGGGTTTGGAGAGCGGGTCTGAGCTCCCACGAACCGACCTAGATGAATGGTCAGGAGTGCTGAAAAGCGGTGCAGCCAGAGGCTGCCTAAGAGACCTCCTGCCCATCATCGTGATCTGGCGAGTAAGGCGGATGAGATCTGGAAAAACTATGATCGGCAACCAAACCCTCTGTTCACCAACACAACACGAGCTGAAGACCGTAAAGGCTCGGTCAAATTATCTTGTCAAATTTTATTAGGTGAACAAACAATCTATCAGAGCGCTTACGTGACCTGTTGGGATTCCCGATGCTACCCCAACCGACTGGCCCGCACGGAAGAGTCGGTAGTCAGTCAGGAAGAGCACCGGAGGGCTCTACCTAGTGGACGGGTCACTCTCTCGCGCAAGCAAACCAAACAAATGAGGGGGTTGCTCTCCCCAAGACAAATTTTTTAGTCAAGTGTCTTTTAGGGTCAATAGCTTAATCAGTCCCAATTTTATGGTTTTTCTTTTTTAATATTTTTTCAATAAAAACAAAGGCCTAACGAATTTTTCGGTTCTCCTGGTTATTTAGTCCAAAACAGGGGGGAGAAGACGAAAAAGCCGATGCGCGAGAAATCAATGATGCATGCAAAGATAGAAATGCGTACCTGACTCCAGCAGTCTACATGCAAGATGATCCGCGCAGAATTTAAAGACAGGAAATAAACTACCTAAATGGTGCAGCGGTGAAAACCGAGTCCTAAACAGGCAATTTCTACTCGACAGAACCGTCTAGCTTAGCCACTCACCCTCGATCCAAAGAGTCCGGTCTAGACCTACCCCTCCTCTTCTCGACAGATCGAGTTCAGGAGTAGCGCTTGACGGGGCAGGCTCGCGGTGCGTAGGCTCTCAGGAAAGCGACTAAGCTATTTTTATTAGTGAATTATTAGTAGGTCCAATTATCGTTCTATAAGAACAGGCAAGCAATTAAGTGTGGGGATCCTACTAATTACGGCACAGTCAAGCAGAAAATCCTAAATCTAGGGGCTCGAGAAAAACCGCTGAAAACCGTAAAAGGTAGCTAAGAAGCTAAAACCGCGAAAAACCACGAAAAATCTAAGCTAGCCTAAGGGGTCCCCTGAACACACCGGTGCTCGGTGAAACAGACCCCGGAAGTTCGAGTGTCTCTGAGTACCTGTATTATTACAATAATTCAAATGTGCGGGAAATAAATCCTAAACTAGACTCCTCTCTCACTTAACTCCTCTCTCGCTCTCTCCTGCGGCTCCGTGCAGAAGGGAGCCGCCTCCGAATCCTGCGGTTGCGCCGGCTCCTCGAAAGTCGCCTCCGCGGTCCTCGGGCCCTCGCAAGAAAGAAAGCAAGTGTCACAAACCAAATTATTATAAAAATGTCAGAAAAATATATATATGCAGAAAGCTATACAAAAAGCCACGAAAAGAAAAGCCGCGGAAAAAATCTCAAAAATCGACTACTAAGCCGTGCTCCTCGGCAACAGCGCCATTCTGATGACCGAATGATTCACTCAATCAATCCGGGATAAAATATAAAATCACTCAAGGGTCGTTGCGACCGGATCGAGAGAAATAATTCGATCAATCAAGAAAAAGTAAAGCAGACCACCAAACTCAGATGAAAGCAAATAAACACGATAGCGGTCCTGGCTATTTTATTAACCTGGTATAGCGACCAGGGTCGAACACAAGGAGCACGGATTGGCCTTGCGGCCTACGAAGTAGTCGAGAAGAGAAGAACAGGTATTTTTGGTGGTTTTAAGTCTTTTTATATTTTTTTGGATTTTTAAGATTTTGAGAAAATAAGAAAAGCAACTAAACAACACACTTCAACAATTTATTAAATGTACTAAAAATCAACCCAAAATTCCACAAAAATTATTTTTGTGTGTTTTATAATTTTTACTTTTTTTGGTGAATTTTTGGGATTTTTCTGATTTTTATTTTATTTTCTAAAAATGAAACAATGACAGAAACAAAGGGTGTTGTCCAGTCAGGAGAAAAATGCCAATCTAAAATATAAAGAGAGTCTCCCATCTCCTGAGGGTAATTTTCCTATAAACTAGAAAGTTTAAGGAAAATTAGGGCACTGGATTTATGATTTTTGGATTTTTAAGTTATTTATTAGAATTTTTATGAGTTTTTGAGTGTTTTTCAATTTTTAAGTGTTTTAGATAATGAAAAATAGCCAAAATTGACTAGAAAATCAAGCAAGCCAAAATAAACAGTAAGTAAATTTTTTTTTGTAATTTTTAGATAGGTTTTAATATTTTTTTGTCATTTTCAAAACTGAACAGTAAAGAAAATACTTGTTTTTTGAATTTTTAAAAATATCAAAACAAAACAAAAGTTTCTCCAAAAATCCTCGAAAATTTTACACTATGGCAGGAGCCATGTATCCAATTTTCGTTGGATTTGGAGGTGATTTGCTATTTTATTCAAAAATGGAAAGAGGGTACTGTGCACAGGGACCAAAGTGCAAATACCCGAAGTTCTGAGGGGTCTGGTGCAAAATACCCAGGAGGTCACGCGCGTGGCATGTGCCTGGGGCACTCAAGGACCTAAATGTAATAAAAACTATTCCCGAGGACTAATTGGTAACAGGTACCAAAAGTCTAGGGGGTAGTCTGCAAATAACCCACGAATTAAAGCACATACACAAATGTTTCACGCACAGGGGTATAAATGCAAATACTCAAAAGTTTTCATTCATTCAGTAACATTCAGAACTATAGGATAGAAAGTGCAAATACACCAGAAAACCACGTGACGAAGCACGTGTCACATCACACACAGGGGCATATATGCAAAGAAAATAAAGAGCAGGGTCCTCTATGCAAATATCCCAAAAACTCAACAACTACTCTAAATATTTACAAGACTAAATGCGAAATAAAATAAAGGAGGGGGCCTAAGAACAAATTACCACTTATTTATTATCCGAGGGCGTGATGCGCGACGCGTGGCAGATCGGATGGTCGGAATAGCGTGTCGCACACAAGTGAAACCCTCGAGTCAATCCGACGGCTGAAACGCGTCCACGTGGAAGATTAGACGGTGATGCTGCAACGTGGGTCTGCGAAGAAGGGCCTCGCTCGGATCGGACGGATGAGATTCCGCCACGTGCTGGATCTAACGGTGCGAAGACGTCGTGGCTAAACCTCAGTCATGGGACGGTGGAGATTAAACCTCAAGGATCTGGCGGTCAGGGCTGCTCCGTGAATGAACGGACGAGATCTAATCTGGAGCGTCGAGGTTGATCGGACAGCAGCTGGAGATCCTCGAAGAACAGGTGGCCGGCGAACTTCGCCGGCCCAGTGCGCTCGCTCCGAGCCTCCTCGCGGGGCGCTGATGATCGGAAAAGGTTCGGCGTGAGCCTCCACATCGGATGGGGGTCTCCGATGACCCAGCCGAGCTCCAGGGAGCTCCGGCAAGGTCGTCAGAGCTGTAGCTGCTAGACCCAATGGTCCAAGCCCTCAGATGGGCTTGGATGCTCCTGCAAAATAGACCAAACAGCTCGCGGGTCGAGGGCAAACTGCCTCGACCCAGTTAGGCGGGGTGAAGGTGGTCGGAGGTGCGATATGGGCGAGCTCTGGCGAGGGGGGTAGACGGAGGAGCTCGAGCCCCAGCTCATGTGCGAGCTGGGTTGAATGGAGGTATGGAGAAGGTGCGCAGGAAGAAGGCGGAGGTGACGGTTGATTCCGATGATCGAATCGAGCTGTGAGGTGGTCGGAATCGGCGAAACACGGCGACGGCGAAATTTGGGGGAAATCAGAAATTAGCGAAAAGTGAAAGGAAACAGGTCTACCTGAATGGAGGGATCGACTGTGGCTGAGCTTGCGAAGCTCTGGGTCGTCACCTCATGGGTCATCGAGTCCCGAGGCTCAAGCTCCTGCTCTAGGCGGAGCACGACGGTGAAGACTCGCCGGATCGATGGTCCAATCACCTTCGCCTCTCTTCGACACCACCGGCGGAAAGCTGTCACCTCAGGGAAGGTGGTGGAGGTCACGGGACTGAAAGATGGGGAGCCAAAGATGGGAATGAAGGTGGCGGAGCTCGGGCTATCTACGGTGGAGGGTCCGGAAAGATGAGCGCGGGTAGGGCAATGGAGCGCGCGGATCTCGAGGCTAAAGATCGGGCGAGGTTCCCGGATCATTGGAGAGTGATTAGGACCCTGGGTTTAGGTGCGAAGTTGTCGGGTTTAGGCGCCAAAATAAGGGGAAGTCGGGTCGGGCGCATAATACCCGTGGGAGGTGGTCCTGGAGGGGGAGTTGACCGGGCGGTCAACATCCCTCCTGGACCAATGGGAGGCTGCCACCTGGATAAGAATTGAAAAATCAATTAAAAATAGTAAATAGCAGAATTATTAAAAAGTCAAAACATGAAATATTTTTGTTTTAATTTTTTCTATTTTTTTGTGATTTTTAATTAATTTTTCAAAATAAAATGAGGTATTTACACTATATAGCTATACATAGGTATATGTACAATATGTCTTTTTAATTTTTGATTTTTATTTTTTTATTTTTATACAATTTTATTCTCATTTTATATTTTATTTATTTATATTATAGAATGAGGAATAAAAAGACATTTTTATTTTCTTTTTATTATTTGTATACATAGGTGAAATAAATACATATGTACATGTATATACATGGTATATTTACAAGGTACTTTTGGATTTTTAATTTTTGTTATTTTTATTTTTATTTTGTTTTAATTTATTTTATTTATTTACAATATGTAATGTAGAATATTTACAAAGTTTTTGGAAATTAATTTTATTTATTTACATAGATAAATAAATAGGGATGAGTGGACTATATACAAGATGACTATCCACATGAGTGATGTTTTTGTTTTCTTTTTTTTAATTTTTATATTTTTATCTTGATTTTATGTTTATAAATATATACAATTATCTACAAACCAATTTGAGTCTATTTTTGTGAGGAAAATACTTTTATTTTGTTTACATAAATATTTACACACATGAGCCCCTATCTCCCTCTACTTTGGTTTTTATGCGGTCAGGCCCATGCTGAGCCCTCCCTTGGGTTAGGTTGCTCAATATTTATTCTAAATATTTCCCTCTTTTTCTTTTTTACTCTTTATTCTTTTATTTTTGCACAAAAACAAGCTAATTATTAAACTTTATACAATGCATGCTTTTGATAATTATTTGTATTTACATGAATATACATGCATTTAAAAAGGTTTTTGTAGCTAAAATAAAAGAATAAGGAGTGATGAATGGGTATTCATCAGTCAACACCACCCGACTAAGTTGAGATGCACTACCCTCCCTAGAGGAGGACGGATCTTTCCACCCGTGTGCTACTCCAAGCTAAAGGATTCTACATCCTCACAACCTCATCAATGAAGAGCTACGTGCATTGTGCTTGTCCAAGTTAGGTCACTATCTAAAAGAATTATGCATGTGCACGAGATATTCTACTTATACTAATCAAGATGACATGTGAACATAGACTTGCGGACTCAAAGAATTAATAAACTTGACCTGAGAAATCTTAACTCCAAATCCTATAATGTTCCTCTGAAATTAGGTGGATTAAGGTCAAATCAAGTCCATCCTCAACATCTATTCATAACTTGGTTCAGAACCCACTAGCTTTTCATCTTGCATATGCAGATGAGATGTAGATGACATGCTACAGAGATGAATGAAATGCAAGACTTTTTTTTTGAAATGCAAGGATGATATGCAAGAGTAAATAAGAAGCCTTTTTGTTTTATTTTCTGGTATACAATAATTTTTTTTACAACAATTTTTAGTTTATACAACTTGTACATAATATACATAGTATACATGATTCTTTTTTGGTATACATCATATTTTACAACAAATTTTACACGAGTATTATTTCGAAGAATTTTACAATTTTTTTTCAATTTTTACCCATCCCGTAATTATTGCATAAAATACATAAAAATACGCAAAAGTACGAGCTATGGATAAACTATATATATGTAATATATACACGCCCCCCTATACTTAGCGTGTGCTATGTCCTCAGAGCACAAAAAGCGATGAAAAAGACATATCTCGTGCTAAGCGTAGGAGAGCTAAAACTACAAAATATATAGAAGTCGCTCCGCCCCCCTATACTTAGGCTTTGGCAGCCTAACCGTAGAAGAAGATCAAAAATGGGGCAGACGAGGGCAAGAGGGGAAATTGATGAGTATATACATGACGGGAATCGGTTCCCCTTATACTTAGGCTCTGGTCAGCCTAAGTATCTGACATTAGTGTGTATGAGAACCGATGTGATCTGGAGGATGTACAGTGAATAGATGCGGGTCACTCTCCCCCCATACTTAGGATCAGGTAAACCTAAGTGTATCCACAAAATGAAACGATATGAAGCCGGGAGGAGTGATTCGAATCACTGGGAATGGAGGGAGCTAAAGTATATACAAGAAAGAGTGGTAATATACAAGGATTAAGAAGGTTTGTGACGAACCTTCTTGCGGACGAGAGGAGGTGATAATATACATATATATCGCTGTCGGAATCGTCCTCAGATGAGTAGTAGTGAGGTGTAGGGATCATCCAACGAGGGTCGACACATGGCTGCCTGCTCAGATAAGGCTTGAGAATAGCCAAACTGAGCTCACTCATATAAATCACCTTATCCAGACCAGATGAGGACTCCTCGGAAAATTCCTTCTCCGGTGTGTTTAAGGAAACTTTCTTAGTCGATTTTCTAGAACTTGAATCATTGAGAGGGAGATGAGAGTGACGCACCTTGAGAGGTTCGGGGGAACACCTCGAGGAATCAATTCTCGACTTCCTCTCACTAAATAGCCGACTAGAAGAAGGAGCAACCGTGTTTTTATGTGGAGTTATTTAGTCTTGGTTGTTTCCTTTGAATGTCCGAGACGTGGTGTGGTGCTGACCATGGGTTCCTCATCAGACGAGTCACCATATAGATTGTAATATTCCTGAAGAGTCAGCACATGTCTTTGGAAGGTGCTAGTGGTCTCAGTTGGCTTAGCATTATTGGGCTCTTTTGTCGGATCATTAAAATGGTCAAGGCAATCAACAAAGGTCATGTCCGACTTAACGATAGCTTCTGATCGTGAGTCCTCCTTAGAAGTTGTCTTGGTGGTGGTGCAAGCAGTTGATGAAGTGGAGGTGTGGGGAGTCTCAGAACCAACGGTCGTCCGGGTAGTAGGTCTCTTAGGTGTAGCAGAGAGGTGGGACTCATCTACCTCTCGATGGTCACGACTTTCAGCAGATGTGCGGGGCACCTTAGAGTAAAGTGTATCAAAGAATGGGTAAGGTCTGAGTGCTCCCAATACTGAAAAATTGATCTCCCGAGTTTCATAATCTTTAGTCGTTGTAGCTGAGGCTAAGAATGGCTTTCCGAGAATAATCGGAGACTGGGTGAACTCTCCTCGGTGCTCAATGTCAATGTCTGTGAAGTCTACATGGAGTAGAGCACCTTGAAAAGCTAACGATGATTGAAATATTTCCTCTAGACTGTTTGATGGATTGATCAGCCAGCTGAACGATCTCTCTCGACTTTCTGATTGGCCTGAGTTTGAGCTTATCAAACACAGAGGTCGGGAGGATATTTATCGGAGAGTCATCATCGATTCTTGCATGGGTAAAGACAGTGTCTTTTATTTCACATTCCACCCTAGGCAACTGCTTCACTCTACGACTCTTGGTCTTTATCCCCATGACCAAGGAGGCGGCCATAAACACTATGTGTCCCTTAGTCCTTGTTCTCTTATTACCCGACCTCGTGGGAATCAATTTACTCTTTACAAATCTCTTGAGGTCGGGGAAGTGATCTATGGCCTTTATTAATGGAAGTTTAAAGATCAATTCCTCATCGAGTGCTTCCCTTAGGGTCGGATCCATTTTTTCTAAGTCTTTTTCATTTTTATTTTTTACGTGTTTTTCTGATTTTTCAAATTTTTTGTGTTTTTGGTGGATGAATGATTAGACTCTCGATTGGAGAGTAAGTTTTTAGTAGAACAGGGAGATAGAATGGACTCCAACTGTACAAAGGTGTGGGTTCCCTAATGCTCGCTCGATTTTCATCATCAGATCTGCTTACTTCCTTCTCACTTCCATACTTAGGATGGCAGAAATTGAGTGCAATATGTCGGTGACCTCTCTCAACTTGGCACCAAATAAATCATTTTTTCAGTGAGTCGAGAAATGTCCCTCCAAACTGTTCTCATGACAAATCATGGAAGAGTTCTAATCAATTAGAGGATACCGCCGAGATATTGGGGTCTCATACTCAACATACCTACACTCTGGCATGTAATCCTGGGTCGAGTATGGACCATCCGAATGGCAGATATTGGTCGGAGCCTCACATGATGGAGTTAATGAACGGGGGACTGGTAAGTCTAGCTCATGAGTCCAATCCTGTGAATGTATCAGCTCTCCGAATGTGTGACATGAAGGCTGGTTAATGGAAGCTTGATGACTAAAGTCAATCAAGTCTGGAAATCATGACGTACAAGCCTCTCCATTTGGGTTGTTTGATCGACCAAGTTATGCCCTAAGGTCAAGTCGGGATGTGTATATGTAAATTGTTGTATGGTCCCTACTTGAGGTGAGAATGAAGTATGTGGGGGCATATAATTTTGCCAATCATCTGCCTCAGCAGTGGCTTGCTCTTCATTTGATTCTTTTATTCCTGCAAGCTCTCGAGAGTAAGGACAGTCAGCTCAAGGTGGAAGTGGATTTGGAGTGTTATAATATGGAGTAGGTGAGAAATGCGAAGAAGTGGAGGAGTCAGTCGAAGTTATGACTTCATAATCGGGTCGAGGTGGAACCAACCACGGGTAACGGTCTCCCAAGGATGGCATAGGATACATGGAAGAAGGAGAAGGCGAAGATGAACGGTATATGGTCGAGGAGGAATGACTAGAATTCACAGGGTATGGGGACCAATATCCCGACATCTTGAAGAGGAAATGATGAATGTTAGTAGGTTGAGGTAGAAAATGTGCAATTACACAGGATAACACACACGTTTAGACAAAAAGACAAACACAAAAGCAAACCCTGAGTTCACACTCAACACGGTGAAGGACCCGAAATCGAGTCCGATTATTCTGGTTGATTTTAAGTGTGAATTTTCAGAAAAGTAGCAAAGGTTACATGACCTATAGGGGAGTAGGCTAAAAAGCTGGATGTGTCTCCCCTGTTTAACCTATTGCCTTAGATACCAACGCCCTTCCTTTCTTCGCTCCTATTCCAAGTTGATGGATTCAATGACCTGCCCCTATCTACCTGCAAGAAGGCGGAGGTTGACAAGGATGGAACTTCACCCCAGTGGGATTACTAGAAACTTGTCGTGAAGTATCGCTGGTTCACCCCTAACTACCTGTGAACAGGGAGAGGTTACTTGGTACTAGTCAGTAAATCTGAAAAATTCAACTTGTGATATTTGCTAGGATAATTCGATACGTGATATGGAAGGCGGGGATTTGGGCTCTACCTTAAGGTGTTCACATACACTCAAGTACCCTCACTCAGCCTGAAAACAAGGTAGGGGTTACTCTCCCGCAAACAAGGATTAATTTTAGTCAATTTTTTTGGTCAAAGTCAATTAGCAGTCCCGATTTTAGAGATTAGTTATCACTGATATTAATCCACACAAGCAATCACATCTACCGTCCAGTCCCAATTCCTTTATCCTAGGTTAGAAAACTGAGAGAGAGAGAATCAGAAAAAGACGATGCAATCGAGAAAACGATGATGAATGCTCAAGTAAGAATACTTACAGTGCCTCCAGCTCTCTACAATGAGGGATGCAAGACTGAATTGAAATTTTACACTAAATGGAATGCAAGCGATGAAAAACCGCTCCTAGACAGACAGTTCTATTAACGAGTGAAGAACCGATTATATTTGGCTAAGTCCTGCGGTCTAAGTGCATCTTTTATGTGAAGTGTGGTCCTAAATATTACGAGCACAAACAGTCCTAGGAAGCTCTAAGAGTCGGAAGTGCAGGTCCTATTCTATGTAAAGCAACCACACAACACACGTGGACACGTTTTATTATTACTTACACGCGCGAGATCCTAAACGGGAACCGCTGTAAATGCAGACACTTTTTTTTACAAGTTAACAAAAAAATTTTTTTAGCGTCTCAACAACCGACTTGATCCATGAACCGTCATCCTCTGATGCACTTTGAGATACATCGACTTCAAGACATCCGCTCCAAGTCCACCGGGCCCTTGCATGAAAAGATGAAAATTATGTCAGAAAGAGATATATACAGAAATGGTCAGAAAAACAATTAAATAAAAAATGGATAATTACAAGATGGCTCGGGGGTCAGACTACCCGAGTTAATGGAAAACGTAAATCTTATTTTCTAAAGTGATCCTAAGACATTTCCTCCCCGGCAATGGCATCATTTGATAAACCTCGGATCTACCCTTTTAATGTTATCGAATTAACGATTTCGTTGCAGTCGGATAAATCTGGATCGATAAAAAAATAATCGCACAGATCGATGGATCGTCAAATGAAATTAATAAGCGGTTTTATGTTCGTTTAGCCTGGACAAGCCACAGGATCGACTCAAGGAGACAAAGTAACAACTTGGGATCAAGTTAGAGGGATTAGATCGTTGTTGTCCAAGTGGGATTTTTTTTTAAATTTTGGATGCAATAAAAATGCAGATGCACTGATGCGAATGAACTAGGTTATTAAGAAAATCAACAACTTGGCCAAATTTAATTTTAATCTGAAATTAGTCCAAATTGACCAAATCGTATTTTTCCTATAAACCTTATCCAATGATTAATGCAAAATGTATTTTTTTGTAATTTTTGGATTTAAAGTGCATAGATGAAACTTGCAATTTTTGGGGGTTTTTATGTAATTTTTCATGCAAATGATATGCAAAAATTATGAAAAATTTACAGGAAGATAAAAATGATGAAATTAAGCTACTCTATTTTTTTTAGAATTTTCATACTTTATTTTTTTATGATTTTTTTACTGGAAACAGAGCGACTGCAAGTATTTAATTCCTAATAAATCTACAAAATAAAATTATCTAGAGAACTATTTATCTCAAATCGATATTTTAATGTGCGATCCAGGAGACTTGAAATTTTATAAAAATCTTATTCGTTGATTTAATTAAAAATCAATTACAGAAATCACTCTAGAATTTATTTCATGCAAATGACAACTCCAATTTCAATGAAACTTAGGTAGAATATCACTGATTTTCAATCTCTGAATTTTAATAAATAATCAAATGCTCACAAAAATGCGAATAAATAACCACGAAATAAAGAATTAGCTTCTCTACAACATACTGTTTTTTATAGAATAAAATGATGCTATTTTGAGGTCCAACTTATCATGCGAAGTTAGGGGTATCAATGCAATACAAAATTAAACTTAAATGAACAAACTATGCATGGCGATCGTTTTGAAAAAAAAAGAAAACTAAAGAACGGAAAACGCAATTTGCACAAAAAAATAAAAAATATAAAAATGACCTTTGGAAATGCGCATCCCCATGCCGCTAGGGCACAATAGGGCGGATGGCCGGGGCGACGCTGGGTGAGGAGGCGGCTGGATATGGAGGGTCGCGCGGCTGGTCGGCACACGACCGTGGGTGGAACTGTGGTTGCTGGCTTCTAGGCACGCGCGACGAGTGGCGTGCGATGGCCATCGCCGGGGGCTGGCAGCTGGAGCAGGGAGTCGTGGAGGTAGAGGTCGCGCGTGGCTGCTGTGCGAGGGAAGTTGCCGCTGCGACGCGAAGTCGCGGCTGATGGTGTGTCTGGGCTACGGCGGGCAGAGCCCGCAAGGGAGGCTGGTGAACGATGCGTGCCTGCGCGTGGGCAGTAGGCCCTGATGCAAGGGGTGGCACACCAGGCAGCGCGCTGGAGCGCGAAGGAGCTGTCGGACCACGGAGGGCCTCCGTGGTGGTTGGTTGTAGTAGGCGGAGGGCGGCGCCGGTAGGGGGCGGAGCAGCCGGCGGTGGTGGTGGATGTCGTCGACGTGGAGGTAGGGGGCAGCGTCAGCTGCGTCCCCTGTTTCTCTTTTTTAATTTTTTAATTTTTTTGTTTTGATGTGAAATATTTCTTTGTAAAAAAAGGAATAAAAAAGTGGTGAATGTGATTTTTTTTGGTGATAGAATTGAGGAATGAATGAGTAGTGATGATGGGAATAAAGAGAAGGTTTGTGATGATGATAGTCGTAATGTGATGGATTTGGGATGATACGTTATAAAATAACAATAAAAAAATGTTAGATAAAAAAATAAGAAGGAGAGGGATAGAGAATTACCTGTGAAATTTGCCTGATTGTGGAGCTGCGGTGAGCGGCTTCCGGTTGTTGCCTCGAGGAGATGGTGGGGCTCTGAAGCTTGAGCAGCTTGTGTGGAAGCTGCAACAAGGAGTTGTGAGGCTCATTGGATCTCACCACGGCCGAAGATGGCCGAGCTCGTCATCGCTCAGATCGTCTCATCCGTGTTGTCACCAGGAATGATACGAGGGCTGGGACTCTCTCTCTCTCTCAAGATCAGTGGATGATAGAAAATGGAGGACGAGAGATGAATATAAATAACAGGAAAGGGAAGTTGGAGAAGGAGTGGAGGGAATGGAGTGGTAGAGAAAGTGGTGGCTTGGAGTGGAAGGCAAGTAGAGAAGAGGTAAAAGGGGGATTAATTATTAATAAAATAATATAATAGGCTACTAAAAATAATTAAAATAGCATTATTAAAATAATAATAAATTCGAAAATAATAAAATAAATCCAAAAATAATAAAAAAATGGGGGACATGTGGTGGCTCCAGGAGCTGCCACATGTCGCTCCTAGAAAATTCAAAAATTAAATATATAGAAAAATAAAAAAGAAATAACAAAAGGGGTTCAATCAAAAAGTATCAACACAAAAGTTGCTCGTCTCGACGAGATCTACAACTTTCATGAAGGGCCGAAAATCAAATGAAATCATCTGTACAAAAATGTATTTTTGGGTGGTACCTAATAGGTATAAAATACCACATTTTTCCTTTCGTAAATTTTTTTGTCATTTTTCAGTAAGAGAAAAATTAAAATAAAAATAGATAAAATGCGAAAAGAATATTTACAATTTAATCTATTGTTTTTGGATTTTTAATAATTAAGAAAATGTAAGGGCATTTTGGTGAATATGTAAAATATACAAAAGGGGCCCAAAGCCCAAGTTTTGCATACAAGCTCCGATTTAATGAAATCGGTCTTGTTTTGAAGGTCTATGAATGTATATTACTTTAAAAGTTAGTAGACCTAAATCGGATACTGTAAGAGAGAGATATGTACATTTTAAGGCTCCTAGTTTCAAACTTGGATTGAGGTTTTATTGGTAAATTTTTACAAGTTAGTATTTTTTGATATTTTTCTTTAATTAATGTTTGTAATATATGCACTATGGAGTTGATTTCATTGTATTTGTAGTTAGTGTAAGATATATACAAACAGGTCAAATATGGTGAATATACATGTGAATATTTACAAGTGAAATGGGCTTCTTATTTTATGCAAATGTGAATGCTAAAATGCAGCTATTACTTATGCACGCATAAATGTTAATTATGCAATATAAGTTGAAATATGCAGCTAATTACTCGGGAACAAAACTCTATTTTCTTTTAGAGTGATGAATCACAGATTCATCAATGGGCCAAAGTTCCGGTTTCGCAAAAAGTTATAAATGAATAATCAAATTCCTGGACCAACTAAAAAGTTCGAGACCCACAATGACCTCTCTGCAAAAATACCAAGACCACATGCTTAGGCATGCGAGCCACGTTGGCGGGGATCTTTTTCTAATTACCAAAAACTCAGGGTTAGGTTGCAATTTTTTAAAAAACTATTACACAAAAAATAGTTCATGGACCAATAAGAAATATCAAAAAGCCTTGGCCCTTGTGATCTGCCACGTGAGGTGAGTTTGGAAGGACTGAAGTGTAAATCTAGAAAGTTTAGGATCCTAAACGTAAATATTACATAAATATTATAACGACAGAAGAAAGTTATAGTGCTAAATAGTAAATACAAAAATGCTCTGGGTGTAATTACAAAATACCTAGAAAAGGCACGGATCCAATGGTGATATGCTCTTTACTTATGCTACATGTCGATGCCAGATCGCATGATACCCCTTCGTTGCAAATGGCCTTCATTAGATCTTCTGGGGAAGATTAGATAGTGGAGGCACATCATCATCCAACGATAGCTACTTTTCTAGATGATCGCGGCTGATCCAACGGCACAGAAGTTTGGAGGAAGAACGCTTGAAGAACCTCACCGTGAGCAAATTTGAAATTGTTGCAGATCACCCATCCGACATCTCTTGGTGCTAATGATGGTCTCAATGACTTCATGCAGCCTCTCCTTGATGCCCAGGTGGCTCTAAGATGTCTGGAGACTAGTGATCGAGCCCCTGGAGCTCATGCTCCTTCAGCCAACCTAGGGAGCCTTCCCTTGGAGAAATAGGGGCGCAGAAGCCCCCGTCAGGTCCTGCAACGAAGGTAGAAAACACGACAGATGGAATGGCAGGAACCTAGCCTTTATTGGTGAATGATCGGCGGAGCATGGAGTGGCCAGATCTCACGAGCTCTGACGATAACTTAGGATTTAATCTAGGCAAAAATCGAAGGTAGCGATGCAAGACAAAACATGAAAAATAAATCTACGGCTAACTACACTAAAAGAGAGAAATAAAGAGTGGAAATGATTGACCTCGAATGGCCAGGAAGCCAGGAGATGGAAGCTTGACGGAGAGCCTTCAGCGGAGATATGGAGACCACCCAAGACCGTTGCTCTCGAGCTAGATGTACGACAAGGAAGCTGTCACCTTCCTCGAGCCATTGGGAGCAAAAATGGGGAGAAACGCGGGCCAAAGGAGACTCAAAAATTAGAAGAAGATTGAGATGTGGTTTATATACAACATGGTGAAGTGGTGATGGTGTGATGTTCAAGGAACGATGACAACTGTGTCGAAGCTGCTCTGCCCAAGGAGAGGGCTCGATGTGGATCATTGATGTACCACGAAGATTTCTTATGAAGGATCATATCCTTCCATAGCAACGGATTGGCCGTGAAAAATTTGAGACAGAAGGTAAAAAAGTAGGACTGATAGGGCTATAAGACTAGGGTCAGACAGTTGACCTGAGTCAACTCTAGACCGCACCTGGTTGGTCCACGTGGACAAAGCAAGAAGACCTGCCCAAAAATAATTGGGAATTCAATAATAATCAGAAAACAATTTTATTAATTTTAGGTTGTAAAAAAGAAAATGTTTTTTTTCAAAATATTTTATTATGATTTTATTTATTTTTTGGGCTTTAAATTTACACTTTACTTTTTAGGGGTTATATATAGCTTTATTCATATATATATTTTGGTATTTTATTTTTATTTTGTATTTTTGATTTTATTAATTTATTTATTATTTTATAAATTTATAACTTATTTTTATTGACTTTAATATATTTTTATTTTATTTTTTGATGCATTATATAAACCTAATTAAATAGAAGTATTTATTTCATAAGTATAGCAATAGGTATTTTACCAATGTATTTTATATAAGTATTTTATTTTAATGTTTTCTTGATGTTTTTATTCCAGTTTTAATAAGAATGTATATTATAAATAATTGTTACAAAATTATAAAAATATAAAATTATAAAAATAATTAATAATAAGTAAAATAAATATTTTAATTGATATAACTATACAATAGGGGTCCAAAACCTAACTTTCACACCTTAACATAAAAAATATGAAACACCTTCCTTAAAAATTATATTAAAAGTTATATACAATTAAAAGTGTTTTTGATATATTTTGAGTTTTTATTTGAGAGATAAGGGTCTAGGAAGTTGGGATTTTGGAATCTTATTCTGAGAATAACTTTTTATCTGTATATTATTTCTGTATGAAATTAATTTTGTATTTTTTTCATTTTATTATCTACAAATTTCATGTTAAAATTTTATTTATTTGATGTATAAAATGTGGAACTAAAAATAGGTCCCAAAATTGAATAAAAATGATTAGAAAAGGGATTTTTATTGGATTTTGGCCCTTATCTCCCCCTACTTTATTCCTTGCCGACCTAGTCATTAAGATGCCTAGATATCAAGGTTTAGGGTCGTCTAATATTTTCAATATTTTATATATTTTCTTTTCTTTTTTTATTCTATAATTTTGGCTTTAAAAACCACTTTTTATGCACTATTTAAACAATGATGCATGAATGATAAAATGCATGAATTAAGGGTATTTTCACGCATTTACTAGAGTTTTTAAGGCCAAAATGATAGAATAAAGATGATGAAACGGAGATTCATCGCCTCATTAAATAAGTGTGTGTGTGTGTGTGTGTCTATATATATATATATATATATATATATATATATGGATCAATTATATATGTCCCTGTAAAAATAAATAACATTTTGAAAAAAAAATGTAAATTCTTGAAAATTCCTAATCCTTGTGAATAAATAAAAAGGGGCACACCCGTGTAAATAGTTGTACATATTTTCTATGTTTTGTGTGCAAAAATTCTTTTTATTTTATAATTCTTTGAAAATTGCATTATTCTTTTTGCATTGTACATAGCATTCACATTCTTTTGGATTGAGTTTGATGATTGAACTAGTCCAAATAAAGTCAAAGATTGGAGCTTGGTTGAACCTTACTGACCTAACTTCACTGAAACCTTTTGGGAACTAGGTTTAAGGTACTTCAGGTTCATTGGGACTTAATTCTTTGAGACTCAGGGCTGGGTTCAAGTCACCTAACTGACTAACTAGAACTTTTCGATACACACACATGACTCTTGTCAGCCGTGACCTAACTTTGACACTTGCTCCTTTCTCTTGGCTCGACTCTGTTGGAGTGGTGAGGAAATTGGATTTGCCGGTATGAGACGCACACGAGTGGAAACATTCATCCTCCTCTAGGGTGGGAAGTGCACCCCAACCTTCTTTAGTTTCCATGAAGTCTAATGACAAGAGACTGTGGGTTGCAATAATGCTTCAAAAGAGGGATAGTCTTCTGGTTCAAGAGGAAAAATTCCTTATGTAAATGCTGTTATAAATAGTATCTAAAAAAACTCCAAAAAGTAGACAAGCCTGATTTAAAATAAAATGACTACCCGAGTATAGGGATGCAAACAGATACAGATATATCCGTATCCGATCCGTCACC
Source organism: Ottelia alismoides (assembly GCA_037367405.1). Lineage (NCBI taxonomy): Eukaryota > Viridiplantae > Streptophyta > Magnoliopsida > Alismatales > Hydrocharitaceae > Ottelia > Ottelia alismoides. The sequence goes on along the minus strand of JAZKJV010010260.1, from coordinate 135,749 downwards.
GTATCTGTTTTATAAAGATTTTGACATTTGTATCCGTACTGTTTTAAAATGGATATGTATATGGATATTGTTTTGATATCTGTAAACATCTGTATCCGTATCCGTATATCCGTTTTCATATATAAACAATGTCGTAGATTTATTTTTAACCATATATAACATAATTATCTACCTCCTTTTACCATATTTGAATAATTTTTATGATAGAAACACACTTAGTAAATTAATGTCATGTGTTTTCCATCAAATTCTTATTTATTTAAGTCAATCTCTGCAGAATTTCTAATATTATTCATGTACGACTAGTATCCATTTTACATCCATATCCGTTTTTTAAGGATATGGTAAGATAGTTTTAATATCCGTCAATATCTGTATCCGCATCCGTATTCGTATTAGAAAACGGATAATGATATGGTAATACCTATATCTGTATCTGTATCTGACCATTTGCATCCCTACCAGAGTATGTATATATGTTGTAAAGTCAATAAGCAAGCTTGAGCCTCAAAGTTATACCATGTGAGCCTACAGATGGATGACTTGACTACACTGGTCATGTATCCCAGGATAGGTAGTTGCACTGGCTACCGACCATTCTTCTATTGACCCCACTCCTCTTGAGTCGGATGCCACTTGAACTTAGAAGGGAATAGCCCGCTCCTCAAAGACAGAGTGTTGGATTAGGGAATCATGGGGTTGTCATTATGGAGAAGTCGGTTCTTTTGTCATTTCAGTTGGGGAGAGCCACTATCACTTACAGTATACTAGTCAGCTTCATAGTCATAAGGGTTTGCTTATGATGTAGGCTAGTTCTAACATGGCTATTGAGGTGGTTTGAACCGAGTTCTGTGACTCTCGAAGGCTGTTGTGTTTTAAATTTGGTTCCCGACCAGGTTCCACACACATTTTCACATCAAGGTCTAATCAGAGCTCCAAACTTTGATTTTGTAAAGACAAGTTTAATAATTTAAATCAATTCTATTTATTCTTCTTTTTCTTTTCTTCTTTATTATTTTTTGTACTTATTGCATAAGTGTTTGCTAGGGACCAACAAAGACAAGTATAGGGGGTGATGAATCTCCATTTCATCACCTTTATTCCATCATTTTGGCCTTAAAACCCTATTTAATGCATGCAAATAACATCAATTTGTACAAAATAGCATTCATTATTTATTTGTATTTATTGTGAAAATAATATGGTTTTTAATGCCAAAATTATAGAATAAAGAGAAGAAAAGAATAAGAATAAAATGTCGAATATATTTTATGACCCTAATCCCCGAGACCAAGTCAAGAATTGAGTTGGTTGACAAGGAATAAAGTAGGGGGAGATAAGGGCCAAAAATACAATAAACCCATTTATTTTATCTCCCAATAAATCATTTTGACATCTATTTTATTATTTATTCTTTATGCATCAAATGAAGAAACTTTATACATGAAAGTTGTAGATAATAATGTAAATAAAAATAAAAAATTGAGTTTGCACAAAAATAATACATGGTGTACATTTTACACAAAATAAAAGCCAAAATCCCAACTTCACAGACTTATATGTTTCAAATAAATATCAAAATCTATCAATATCATCCTAATTGTATATAACTTTTCATGAACTATTTAATGGAGGCAGTTTCATAATTTTTGGAGTTAAGATGTGAAAGTTAGGTTTTGGACCCTAATTGTATAGTAGACCCGAATAAAATATTCAATTTATTCATTTTTTATTTTTGTTCAAACTCATATTTTTATAATTTCATAATTATTATTTATAACTTGTATACATATTAAAACCAAAATAAAACCAAAGAGAAAAAGCAAAAGAAAATAAGTCTATATTAATACATAGACAAAATACCAATACCAATACTTTTATATAAATAAAAGGAGAAAACTTCTTTTATTTTTTATTCTTTTATATTTTTATTATCTTGTAGATATTGTATATATCCTATTAAAAATATAAACCCAAAATAAAACCCAATGAAATATATTAAAATAAAATTATGTATATAATACATAGATGAAATATTTATAAATAAACAAATAATTTATACATACCTATTTATTTAAGTATACAAATAACATCATAAAAATAAAATTATATTATATTTATGTACATAAAAATAAATGAATAAAATAATAAAATAAATGTACAAAATAAAAAAATAGTCAAAATATGTGTAAATATACCTATAATTGTACCCTTAAAAACTAACAACTAATAAATAACAAATAATAAATAAATAAAAATCATAATAAAATACTAAACAAAATAACATACATTTTTTATAATAAAAATAAATAAAATCAGATACTATTTTTAACTAACTATTTTTGAATAAAACTTGATGTTTTGTCATGTAGTGCTTGACATGGCCCAATTACGGGGCCCCATCTGTTGACCTCTGGTCAACTTGGTCTCCAGGACATCTGACGTGACATCCACATCTTTTCTCACATATTCTCCCTTTTTTCCCATTTTAACAATCGATTTCGATCCCTTCATGAGACTTGCTCCCAGATCAATCATGATCCATGCCTAACCCAAAAATCCCTTCTATATGCGCCTAAATTCTTCCAATCTGTCAGTCAATAAGGGTATTCCAGAATGTTTATATATAAGAACCTCTGACCTCCATTGATTCTTTGGTCACCGTCTCAAGTCTAGGAACCCTTGTCTTAGATCTTGATGGTCTTCTCGTGATAGGAGGAGGCTTCGCAAGGTTGGACGGAGCTCCAGGAGCATGAAGGTGCACCCATGACCACCGTCACCGGCGGCCCTTCTCCCTGAGCTATCTCATGTATAATAGTTGCTTCTTTTATGCATTTTTAGGTAGGTTTCGTCCATATAGTTTGCTTTTAATATTTTGTTTGGCATTATAATCAGTAGTTAGATTAGGGTAGTTAGAAGTTCCTTGTCAGAGTCCCCGAGCTCCATCCTGATTTTACGATGATCGGAGTGACCTCCACCTTCCATTTCATGTCCATTAACTCCCCTTACGTATTCTCCACATGATCCACTCATCGAGCTCCCCTAATCTTGCCAATCAGTGAAGTGGAGCTTACCCATCGTCATTCACCGGAGCTCCTCCACGCACCTCTGTCCTTGCATAATCAACTTCAAATTTTGGTGAGGAGCACCCTCTCGAGCCATTCTTCCTTGCTGTGAAGGTCACATGAATAACGGAGTCCTTCTGGGATCAAATCGAGCCTGCCTGCAGATACCTGGAGGTCCGATCTTCCCGGAGCTCGCCTGACTTCCTCGTGAGGTTCTAGAGCGTCTTTTGAACCTCAGCCATTGCAGAAAGCCTCCCCAGAGGTCTAGAGCCCATTTCCATCGAAGGAGACTGTCGGGAGGAGGATTAATCGTCGATCAAAGGTCGGGAAGAGTTGTTCTTCTGCATTCTTTGCGTACAGAAGTAGCCATTCGATATGGGGAGGAGCCCTAGATATATCGTTGGTAATCCTATGCTTATCACTGAGCGCCTTCAGATCTGGCTTGGAATCAAATCCCAAGCATCTATCTATGAAGCATCATTCACCGTCCAAACACCGCCACGTGTCCAAGTGAAGGGTGATGAACCATCCGATCGCGCGCCTATTGGGGGTAAATTTAACATTTTTCCCCAAACTTTTTGCATTTATTATTTTGTCCTATAAATAAAATTTACATTTAAAAATAAATGGATTATTCGCAACAAGGCCCATGTATATTTTATTTACATTTTGGTCCAGTCTAGCCCAGTTCACGTGTCGTCCCATGTGAATTGGGCTAATTGCATTGAAACCATGGTGGTTTTTGTAACTATGAAAAAGTTCAATAAAAGCTTAAATACATTGTATATTTATGAGATATTTGCATGGAATCCCTTGAATTAATTTTTATTGCAAAAATAACCATGTCAGGACATTTATTTTTTTAATTTTTATCTATTATTAAAAATACCTATTGTGCTCACAAAAACACTAAAAAATAGGATTAAATGCCTTATGCCTAGTATTTTTACACCACATGTTCATTTTGTATTTTTGGGTATTATAATCATTTATTACAAATGAAAAGTTTTTGTCTTGTCTACAATAAAAAATACCAATAAATATAAAATGTGTCTCAAAATTCCAAAAAATATATATAGATTATTTTATCATATTTTAATTATAGACCAAAAATCACTAAAAATGAAAAAAAATTAAAAATCAAAAACCCCAAAATCTTTCATAGAAATCGAAAAATTCATTAAAAAATAAAAAAATACCTTTTCCTATTTTATACTTTTATTTATAAAAATATTTATGCATTAAAATTTATTTGGATAATTTTGGAAATTATTTACTATTTTTAAAATCAAATTCAATTTCGATCTATTTATCTAATCCCTTATTTGGGATATTGTTCACTTTAAAAATGCATAAAAATAGCAAAAATTCCAGAAAAAATTTCAAAAATGGTAAAACAAATTTATAAAACCCAAAAACCATTTTTATTCTGGAATTTATTTATATTTGTTAGTCTTTATAGGTATATTACTCTATATGTATATATGAAGCCTTATATATGCCATATTATACATATAAAAGAAAAAGAAATATTAAAGTATAAAAACTAAGTAAATATAAAAAACAAAAAATTAATAATCAAATACAAAAATATAAAAAAATAAATAAATAATATCTAAAAAGAAAAAACCCACAAAAAGATCTATGTATATACATGATGAATGACATGGTTGTAAATAAATAACCTTAGGTTGCCATTTTGCTCTCTGTGGTTGGACTTCTACATGCTAAATCACTATGTATCTTATAGTAGAGATAAATAAACTTTAACTCCATATTTTTTGATATTTGTTGCTTGATTTATTATTGTGGGTTAATTGATGATTAACTGATGATTTTAGCATGGTCAACACACCGACTGCGGTTTCATCTTGTAAAACCGTGCGACCCTCTACTCTTTCCCTTGTTATAAACCATAAAAAGTCAAATATCAAAGAGCTTCAACCAAAGGCGAGCGCTCCCAACCATTTCAAAGTTTCCATTTGGACAACCGCTGTTAGAACCATGAGTCAAACTAGCATCCAAAAGGGCTTTTCATCGTAAATGCTACAAGTCTGGGTGTAGAAGGTATATTAGATACTAAAAAAAGGCACACCTCAGTGTACTCCTAGGAAAACAAGTGCAGACAACTCCAACTTCTCTTGTCGGGTACATTGATCAATAACCAAAGAAATACATGTGTTGAGGTAATAAGGCACTTGAGAGGATCCTTGTTCCAATGAGAGGGAGAGAAAAAATGACACAATCCTATGCCCTCCATAAACTAGCCTCCCATCTACACTTTTATGTCTGACAACTAATAAGACGGTGTATTGGATGCAAGAAATGGTTTATTCCCTAGTGTTGAGGATCAGGTTCTTAGATGAGTCTCTTGGACTGGAACCTTGGGTGAAGTTGTGACTCTACTCTTGTAACTGCAGTCCACACTTAAAGTCATATCCCTATTATTGTGTATAGAGAGAGTCAGATGATTAGGAAAATTAGATACCTTTTGGCTAGAGCTTGGTTCAACTTAGAATTTTAGGATCTCTAAAACCGAGAGTTCTTTAACAGATCAAATCTTGTATTCACATGCACAGCCAGGGGTTAAACCAACTTATTCATTCTTTATTTGCTCAAGGACTAGCAAAGTTTAAGTATAGGGGGGACGATGAATCCACGATTCATCTTCTCAATATATTGATCTTAGCAATACCCAAGTAAAATATCAAATAAATGTACATATAAATTAATAAAATAACTCTTTTAAATAAAATATACTAATTATTGTATATTATATTGTACAAAATAAACTAATAATAAAAGACTGTAAAATAAATGAGTTTTTCACATGTAAATAGCCCAAACTTCATGTATTTTTAATAAATTCATTATAAATCCTTTTTGGCTAATTCTTTCTCTAACTTGTTTATAAAAATGTATACAAAAAATACAAAAATATAAAACAAATTTCACCTTTAATAAATACTCATAGATCCCAAAGAGAAAAAGTTGTAAAGTTCAACTTCCCGGCCAAATTCTCGCTACCTTATGAATCCAATTGCACCAAATTCACTTTTCTTGTTTAAGCTAGAAAATTATCTAACAAATGAAATTGGTTTCATTAAAATTGGAGCTCGTTTGCAAAATATGAGTTTTGGGACCTAGGTGTACATTGTATATATTGTAAATATTCTTTTCTTCCTTCTTTTTTATTTACTTTTCTTAATTACTAAAAATCCAAAAAAAATATTTTTATATTTTATTTTATTTCTATTATTTTACTTCATTTTATTGTAGTAAATATCTTTTATTAAAACTACAAAAAGAATAAATTTAGAAAAGTAAAAAAATGTGTACATATTGTTTGTTTCTTATATTTTATTGTGTTGATGTTTATGTAAATGTTCCATTTTCCCCCTCTTTTTAGTAGCGTGCTTTATTTTATTTATTTTTCATTCTCTACAATAACTCCCATTCAACTCCATATTTTTTTAACCTTCATTCAACTCCATCATTTTTATAACCTCCCATTCAACTCCACCAATCTACCATTTTCTTAAATCCCATTCTTCTTCTTTTTATTCATCTCCTCATCCTCATTTTTCCTCATCCGTCATTCTTAGAGAAAAAGGAGAGTGCTTGGAGAGTTTTTTAGATGACAATGATTGATAATCATCCTCAAGCGACGACCTCCTTCAGGTGACATCCGCGATCATCATTGTCATGTGACGAGCTTTCCATCAAGCTCACATAGCTTCTCCAATTTTTTCTCCAATCGGATCGAGACTATGACAGGAGTCCAGCGTAGCTGCTTTGTAAACCCGTGAACCTTAGGCAAGTATTCCCTATCGTTTCCCACGTTATTTTATTTTATCTAACATTTTCCCTTATTTTTTACACCACATCTAAATCACCATCATCCATCTCCATCATCTTCTTCATCATTCCCATTTACCATCCCTCCCATTATAAATAAATACACACACATACACACACACTCACACTCACACACACACACACACACACACACACACACACACACACACATATATATATATATATATATTTGTTTCTAGTTTTAAAAACTTAAATAAATAAAAAATAAAATAAAAAATTTTACAGTAGATGACTACTACTTCCCCCTCATCGTCACCTGCTCCTCCTGTGCATCCCCCCAGCTTCTAACCCATCGCAGGCGCCTCCCTGTGCCCATGCGCAGCCCCCTCGATATTCCTCGTCTCACTACCTTCCTCTTGAAGCTTTCGCTCCCCATCGCACCCCTCCTCTAACCACAACAAACCACCCCACGCCAGACCCAACGCACCGTCATCCACGCCCTCCTCCATCCTCCTAAGCCACCTCCACCACGTGCAATGACCAGCTGCATGCGACCTCAATCCACACTGGCCCCATATCCTCCTCCAGGTCGCCTCCTCCGTCCTCCATAAACAGCAAGTTGCCATGCCCGCCGCCCCCATCTTGCAACCAAAACGAAACTGGTGTCCGTTTTTATTTTTTATTTTTTGTAAAAATTGCATAGTATGTCCAGCATATGTTGATATTTGAAAAATAATCCCTCTGCATAGTTTATTTGTAAAAGTTGATTTCTTAATTGCGTGGATTCCCCAATGTTTACATATTAAATTGAATATTTTTTTCATCATTTTATTTAATGAAAATGTCATGTTGTTGAGAAATTAATTCTCTATCATCTGACTATTTATTTAGATTTTTATGATATTTTGAAAATTAATTAAACTTGTTTAAGTGAAAATGTTCATATTTTACCTAGTTTGAGCTCTTAAATTCATATTTAACTCATCATCGCTCCAAAAATTCCTCAAAAATCGCAAATGATGCGTTGAAATGTTCTTTATTTTGTTTTGAAATTTCCTTTGAATTGGAGTTGTCTTATGTGTTAAATAAATTGTAGAGTGATTTTCATAATGGTTTTTTATTAAATCCACACATTATTTTCATGAAATTCCAACTCCCTTGGATTGCATATATAAATACCTTTTGTGAAATAATTTGCACTCATGATAAATTGACATTGTGGATTTATTAGGAATTTAATACTTGTAGTCACTCACTTTCATTAAAAAAATAAAAAACATATATTGTAAGAAAATTCCAAGAAAATTAGCCTCATTGCATCATGTTTAATGTCCAATAAAATTTTCATGATTTTTGCATTTTGTATGTGTGAAAATTTATATAAAAACCCGTAAAAAGTGTGTATTTTTCATTGTTGAATTTTAAACCTTAAAATTTCAAAAAAATGTGTTCTGCATTCATCACTAGATTAGGTTTCTAGGAAAGATATAATTTGGTTAAATTAGACTAATTTCACATTAAAATTAATTTGGCTAAATTATGTGTTTTCTTATTAACTTGATTCACCTGTATTTTGCATTTATATTATTTTTGTAATAAAAAATAAAAAAAATTCTGCGTTTGGAAATCTAGACCTAAGTTTTCTTAATTAACCCAAAGTTATTCCTTTGACTCCCTATGTTCGACCCGGGATTTGTCCGGGATATAAATTTAAGCCGAGACACTCCTCGCGGAGATCTTTTCTAAGTTCTGATTGATTGGATGAGTGTCGTCCTATAATGAGTATAATTATTATAACCACTCAATACAATCCGTCAAGGGGGGGGGGGGTGGCAGAGCAACACGGGGAGGAGGTAGAGGCAGTGGAGGGCATAGGGGTAGAGGCTCTTGTTGCGTGCAGAGGTGGGGGAGGAGGGGAGCAGGGGTGGAGGAAGAAGTGGAGGGGGAGGGGCAGAGGCCCCTCATGGGAGATTATACCCAACATCATTTTTGTATGAATGTGATGTTGGAGTTACCTCAACAACAAAAGACAGAGGCTTCGAATGGCATACAAATGTAGATTTATGTATGTATTCATCCATTGATGTCGATAAAGCCGACCAAATCGCTCCCTAAGATATGACATAATGGATACGACAAACTCTAGGACCATTTAGATTCGCAGAAATACTAGTGATGCATGCATCCTGCAATGATGCCATAGCCGGACAAACTGCACGTTGAGATAGCTCGAAATGGATGCAGTAAACGCCTGGCCCACTGAACATCTATGTACGTCCTGCCACACTAGATTTGCGTGTTGTATTGACTTTCAACCTCCTCGACGTATCCATGGTGTTTTCGTGATTAATGTTCATATGACTTTGAGAATTTTTACGGTAGGTATTGTTCTTCAATTTAACAAAAGCTGGTTGATCCCCACAGAGCTTGCTGCAAGGTGAGGGGGAGGGGGAGGATGAGGGAGGCTTGGAGGAGGTGGGCACGACCAGACTGGTGGAGGAGGCGGTGGTCGCGGAGGAGGGCGAGGCCGTCCTACAGGAGGAGGGTGTGGGCGGCCTATAAGAGGAGGCGGAGGTCACAAAGGAGGAGGACGAGGGTGGTAGACTTGGAGGAGGAGGAGGAGGGGCTAGGGCAGCGAAGATGAAGGAGGAGGGTGGTGGAGATGAGGAGGAGGGTGAGGGGGAGTGATAATAAATGTAAATTTGATAAATAAAATGGGTATAATATAAATGAACTTAATGGAATCCAGTTAGTTTTAATGGGTAAATGGATGTGGATTAACCAAAGGGTCTGTGGAGTAAGGGTTAGCAAGTTTACGAGATTGATGGAGAAATTAGGTTGTTTCAAAGGTCATGGAGGTAATTGGCGAAGTATAAAGGCTTTTCTAGGTAAAAATCCCTTAAACATATCATTTTGTAAAATATTTCTACTGTAACTAATGAATGTTCATTTATGCCAAATAACGATATTTACATGCATTTAGCTAGGGATTAAAGTCAAAAATGGAAAAATAAAGGTGATGAAATGGAGATTCATAACCCCCTATACTTGCCTTTGCTAGTCCCTAATAAAAACTTATGTTTATAAGTGAAGGAAATAAAACAAAGAAAAGAAAAGAAAAGAAAAGAAAGTGGATTATTTTTAATTTTCAATCTTGTCTTCATAATATCATAGTTTGGAGCTCAATCCGACCTTTGGATCTTTAGGTGCGGTCGGAACCTTATTGGGAAATAGAATTGAAAGGAAACAACCTCAAATACCCAAAAGACTTTACTTAAAGTCTCCTTAATAGCTAGGTTAGAACGATGTCATACGCAACCCCTTACGAGTATGAGTCTATCTTGTATAGTGTCAGTGATATGTAGCTCTCCTCGGCTGAAGTGGTAAAAGTTAGTCTTCCCTAACATGGTGACCCTAATTCCCCAATCCAACATCTCTTTCCTCGAGAAGCAGGGTATTCCCTTCTAAGTTAAATTACAACAATTTCAAGATGAGAAGTTGGAGAGAAGAATGGATTGTAGCCAGTGTAGCTACCTACCTAGGATGCTTGACCAATGTATCTAAGTCATCTAGCTGGAGGCTCCCAAATATCTGACTTTAAGGTTGAATATTGCTTATTGGAAGTACAAATATATACATACTCCGACGTGAATTTATTTTTCTTGGATTTTTGCCCATCTATTATTTTTGGAGTTTTTGATTTTGCATTTTTTTGAATACTATCTATAGCATCATTTACATAAGGACTTTTCCCTCTTGATCTAGTAGACTAACCCTCTATTGAAGCTTTATTACAACCAAAAACCTTTATCTTTAGATCTAATGACTATTGGATCAGGTTGGTGTACAATGTCCATAAATGTGTTACTTCAGATTTTTCCATTGGCTTGTATCTCATATCGACAAATCCAACCATCTACTATTTCAATTGAGGTGAGCAAAGTATAAAGTGCTAGTGCTCAAGCTAGGTCACGGTCGATAAGACTCATATATGTGTTAAGAAGTATTCTACTTAAGCAGTCAAGATGACATTGAATTAAGTCTCATGGTATCAAGGATTTAAGTCTAGCAAACCTGAAGTGCCTTGATTCCAGTTCCTATAAAGTTCCTGCGATTAAGTAGATTTAAGGTCCAACCAAGCTTCGATATTCAAATTTAACTTAGACTAGTCCAATTATTCATCTCAATCTGAAAAATTCAAATGCTATGCATAATGCAAGGAAAATATTTTTGTGATGCAATTTTCATATTTTGAAAATTTTAAGTATTTTATAAAGTTTTTCCATATTTTTATGTAATTTTTGAAAAAAATCAGTTGTTTTTGGAATTTTTAATTTTTGAAATTTTTAGGGATTTTTCAAAAATAAAATCCTGAAGAAAAAAAATAAATATGTGTAGATATTTACAAGAGAGTGCATCTTACAAGAATTTCAGATTTAGGAATTTACAGGTTGTATATACAGGGTTTGTAAAGGATTTTTATTTGCTTGATTTATATTCATAATTCTCAAGATAATTTGAAAATATTTTTGCAAGAATTTTTAAAACTTAATTTTGCAAAATATTTTGACAAATACTTTTTACAAAAATTTTACAAAATTTGAAAATCATTTCACAAAGATTTTTTGAACAATATGTGTAGATTTTTCAAGATATTTTTGGAACCATTTGCAAATAGATTTTCAAAAAATTTTACTCACACAAAAGGAAGAAGCTTTTACAAACGAGATATTTTTACAAAGGTTGAAACTATTTTACAAAACATCTTCCAAACAATTTTCAAAAGATTTTTCAAAAATATTTTCCATTCACTTTTTAAACATTGTGCAAAACATTTTTATCTCATTTATTAATCAATATATACAAAGAATTTTAATGTGTTTTAATTTTTTTACTAATTAACCATATTACTAAAAATACGAAAGTATGAGTAATGACTAAGTTATAGACCATGTATATACGACCCCCTATACTTAGCGTGAGCTATGTCATCATAGATCAGAGAAAAAAAGAGAAGACATAACTCGTACTAATTATAGAAAAGTATGTACTACAACGACTAAAGAATGAACGAATGAGAAGTTGACCATCCTCCATATACTTAGAATGACATAATCCTAAGTATAACATGTTGTATACAAGGCAATGAGGGTTAAGGGTGAGAATATACGAAATCATCGGCTCGACTTGTCCCCCATATACTTATGGTAAAATATCCCCATGTATAGATAGAATATCAAGAGTTGAGGGGATAAGTGAGGGATCATAGACTAAACAACTCAGGGTGATCACCCTTATACTTAGGACAAAGTACGCCCGTAAGTATCGTAGTGATGAAAGGAGTCAACACCTTTTCAGGAGAAAATGAAAAATGAAAACGAAAAGAAGAATATAATAAAATAAGAAAGCAAAAGATATTTTTGTGATTTTTGTGCTAAAGTGTCTGATCCCTTTTCATCAATGAGCTCATCTTGAGATATAAATCGAATTGAATCAACAAAGGGTCAAACTCCACCAGATTTTATCTCCCTCCTGCAACTCACATCGAACCCAACTACTCCTTATCCGTCTTCGTTCATTAACGCTCCACACACACCTCCTTTCTCTGCCCGCCCACGACATCCCACCACCAGTGCCCCTTTCCTCCACCATCAAAGCATCCAATCATCCACCACATGTTGTCATAGTAGATCAGCATCAACTCCAACCAGAGCAGTATGTAGACTCCATCCTTTTAGAAGGATTGCACCATCGACTCTTGCCAGTCATGTGTCGGGCATTACAACATGAGCCTTCTCCTCTGTTGACACTTTGTAGAGCAATATCAAGTCATCCCTAAGAGCTTTAACATAGAGGAAGAATAAGCAGACCACCAAGTTGGTGTTACAGGTGTCATGGGATCAGGAACTGGAGCAATCAGAGCCATCCAAAGACACCCAAAGCACAGTCCTCGGATCGATCTTCATTGCACGCCACAAGTCTCACCTGAGCCTAGGTTCCAAGCCTAACGCTTTGGATCACATGAAGCTATCAAAGAATGACATGTGGAACCAAGGTTTCGGACCACTGTCCAATTTACCTACACCACATGTGTCATACGTGGCTGGTAGAAAATTGCACAACCCCCCTCAAGGGTTTAGGTAATTGCACTTACATCCCTACACATTTACTTTTTTATTTATTTTATTTTTTGAATTAGCATTGAGACCATACATTCTCCCTTTTATTTTCAACTCAATTTGACATTATTTAATTCATTAAAAATATGCACTTTATATTTCAACTAATTATTTACATTATGGAATATGATTTATATTTATATTATCTATGGTTAATTAATTATTATTATCTTGGTAAAAATTTCATATTTTACACATTCTATGCTATGAAATTCATATTAAATTAACCATTGCTATAAAAATTGTCAAAAAATCACAATTGCTTGATTTAGTTGTATTATTCAATTGTTCCAAAAAATTCTTGCAATTCTACACATATTTCGTTACGTAAAATTCAGTTTGTGTAGTGTAGGAACTAATTTTTAATAGAGATAAAACTCCACATTTTTAGGGTTTTAGATTTTTCTGAGATACGTTCAATGGTGATATATCTTAGATAATTTTATTCCCAGAATAAGTCGATTTTACAATTATTATAATCAATTACCTAGATTTACATTTTTGCAATGATAAATTCATTATTTGCTTTGCATCAAAAAATACAAAAAATACAATGTGCTCATTTCATCATTCTCTGCATCCCGACCAAGTTTGATCATTGTCTGCATTTAGTCATCAAAATTAGATGGTTTTGCATTTACGTCCTTATATTGCAAAAAATGAAAAATCACCTCGAAAGCTATGCTCGAAATCTGATAGACATTTATATAGGTTGTTCCTTTGCCTCCTTGAGTTCGACCCTAGGGCATGCCCAAGTTAAATAAACAATAAACCACCATTACATTAATTGATTAATTAGTTGTGGTTGTTTCTTGATTGATTCTGATTGCCCAACTACATCACGACACATACATGATGAATATGTGATTCATCACACTAAAAGATGAAAATAGATCTTCTTTCCCAAGTAATTAGCTTTATTTCATCATTTATTCTACATTTTTACCATTCCTGCACTTAGAATTAATATATGCATTTAACATGCATAATTGCACTCATAATCATCTTTACATTTTCACCTAACTTCATGAATTTTTAAGTAATTCATGCTGACTCCAATTGACATCAAATCACCTTCATTGTGTGCATATTACTAACAAGATTAAAGGAAAAATAAAAAATTACTAACTCAAATAATTGGCTCATGAGACAAAACCCCAATTTTAGAATAGACATGCCAAAATGTGCATATCTTCCTCACACAGTGTCCGATTTAGGTCTACTTACTTTTAAAGTAATATATATTCAAAGACCCTCAAAGCAAGACCAATTTCATACAAATCGGAGCTCATATGTGAAAGTTGGGTTTTGGGCCTCTTTTGTGTATATTGTGTTTTACCGATATTTGACCTAATATTTTATGTACATAATTGATTCTTTTTCTTTTATTTATTTTTAATCAATATTATTTGATGAAAGTTCTATTAAAATGCACAAAATTAAAATTCAAAATGAGACTGAAATCAATGAAGCTGACCATGTCTGAGTGTCCCTTGTGAGTTTGTACAAATATCTCTCGATTTTCACTTATTTTATTCACTTATTTTCTTATTTATTTAAAAATATATTAATGTGTAAATATTTATCTTTGATTTATTATAATTTTTCCAATTTTTTATCTTTATTAAAAAATATAAAAAATTTACAAAATCCTAAAATCATCGGTGTTCTTTGTACCTCGAGTACCCCAAAAATATCACTTTGTACATATGACCTCTTTTACTCTTGCTCCATTAACGAATGTCGTAGATCTCATCAAGATGAGAAATTCTTAAAGAAAATTTTTCGATCCGAGGTCATTCTCTATTTCTTTTCAACTTATCTTTGTCCTTTTATTCTTGAGTTTTCTTGAATGGACATGTGGCAGCTCCTGAAGTCACCATGTGTCACTCGTTTTTAGCCTTTTATAATTCAAAAAAAAGGAAAAAAAAGAAAAATTTCAACCAGTGCACATGTTGGTCACATGCTCCCTCCGCATTTGCCCAACACATGTATCTTCTTCCTTCGTTGACCAAACCACTCCCCGCCATCCTCTCTGTCTACAACCAACCTGAAACCTCCTCAACTGTTAGTCATCCCTCGCCCTATCCCCACGTCACGCAGCCTCCTCTCAACAGCCACCTCCCTCATCTTCCTTATCTCCTCTCCCTCCTCCCCATATAACTCCATCGAGTCCTCCCATGATCCGTATCCGCCATCTACCTTATAAAGAGAGAGCTCGAAGAGGAGGTGGTGACAACCCTCCTCTCTCCAGCGAAGACCTTCTACAGGAACGATCATCCAAGCCTCCTCCTCTGTCGTGGAGTTGAGATGAGAACCAGGAGCAGGACATCCGTCTCCTCCAACCACCAGGCAACTCGTTTCTCTTTGTTCCTTTGTTTTCTATTTATTCCTCTGTTTCGTTGATCCCATGCACATCTTTCATCCCATCAACTTATATCACCCACTATGACATAGGTGAGCATCATCGTCTTACTTCCTTGGCCTTTGAGCCACTCAACCCACTAGCTTAGTAGGCAAGCCTGCACCGTCCTCTCATTCCGCCAACACTATTCTTACACCAATAGCAATGCCTTTGCATCGACGTTGTGCACCTCCTCCTGAACTACGACCTTCTCCATGATAATGACCAACTAACCAAGAGCCCCTTCCGTGCCTCCTCGAGCGAGACCTCTAGAGCCTCTCGCCTCTGGCATCTCCACATAGTAGAATCTACACCATTTATCATGCTCTCTCCAACATCATTGTATATGCCCAAGAATCCCTCGATCAGCAGGTCGCAGTGTCACTCTCTACTGCTAGAGTGCAAACCATAAGCATCTCACACTCCATCAACCCCTTGGAGCCCCATCGACAAGCCTACCTCCGATAGAGGATCGTCGACTCCTAGCCTGCAGGTCACATCCATAGCAACACCCTTCTGCAACAACATCGTAGGAATGAGCCAGCACCACCGACCCACCTCCAAGTTGCCTCATCCCGCATGCCATTGATCCATAGGAGCCATAGCTCAAAGCCTCATCGTCCTTTGCCCCCTTTGCCAAGGCATGAAGCACGAAGTGTGCACGTGCTTTACGCACCATCCTTTAGAGGATTTTGCAACAGAGCCCCCACAAGTGATATGTATCTCCAGAAGAGCCCTAGCCCACGTAATACTCATGTGTAGGGTGAGAAATTTGCAAAGCCACCCCTCACATATTACTGAATAACCAGAAGCACCACCACTACCCAAAGGGCACGTGCTGCGCACCTGCCCTTAGAACTTTTCCTTTAATACCTCAACGGGTCTTGGTAACTCTGCTTTAGTCCCTACACTATATTTTCTTTTATTTAATTTCTGTAATCATGAATCGACCCCTGATTTTTCTTGTGGTATTGAACCTTTTCCATCATTTTATTTATTAAAAATAGGCATTTTGTTCTTTAATAATTCTCTACATTGTGGCATGCTCGTCATGTTTTTATTATATGTTGTTAATTACTAATTAATTTTTGTGTGAAAAATTGCATATTTTACCTAATCTACGTTTAGAAATTCATATTAAATTAACCATAGCTCGAAAAATACCAAAAATTCACGGTTGTTATAATAAATCGTTAGTTACACTATGCCCAAAAGGAATTGCATTTATATGCATATTTTGCTTTATAAAAATCATTTTGAGTATTTCATTAATTAATTTTTAATAGGTACTAATTCAACATTTTTAAGGTTTAGGATTTTTCTGAGATATATCACCTAGTGATATATCTTAGATAATTTTATTTCTTGAAAATAAGTAGATTTCATATTTATTAAAATTAATTAACTCAAAATCACTTAGTTTGTATTATTTAATTCATTATTTATTCATATTGCATGAGAAAAGTTCAAAAAATATAAAATGAATATATTTCATCATTATTCATATATTTGTCATCTTTTATAATTTTTGGACATTGTTTGAATGAAAATTTGTTTTTTAGTCACTAAAATTGTCCAAAATTACATTTAACTTATTTATCGCATTTGAAAATAAAAAAATACCTCTTTAAAAACCTAACCTCAAGATGGATTTTAAAACAACTACGGAGATAGTTGCCTCCTTGAATTCGACCTTGGACTTCCTAAGTAGAAATAGTTGATCGCTCGCATTAATTGACACAATAATTAAAAAGTGGTTTCCGAACAATCCTATTTTACCTTACTACAATAATCAATTTAAATGTTCATTTAGAAGATGAACAAGGGAATTTAAGGGTTCTTCAATATACAACACAAAATTTGAAAGAATTAATGTCGACATTTTAGGACTCATTCGATGGCGTCGTTTTTGAAGAAACAAACGACTTAGGTTTTTGTTTGAAAAATTTAATGTTAGGTTTTCACGACATTCGGGTAGTATGACCCCCAGTCTTCAATGTACATTTTCCATTTTTTCTCCTGCATTTTATTTATTTTCTCGTCATTTATTTTATTTTCTTTATTTTTGATTATTTTTTGGTTCAACTCTCTTACATTTTCTCTTCTATATTTTGTATGAGGTACGAGGTGTACATGGAGCAGTTTTCTAAGAAACGGACGCATCTCGACTGCCCACTGAGAAGGACTCATTAAATTTAAGACCAAGACAAGTCATGAGAGAGAGTAGTTTCTAGCTTTTTATTGTTCATTATTTTTTATTCTTGTAATTAAGTTGTAATAACTGCTTATTTTCAGCAGTTTTCATTCAGGTTCTCATGTGTGTAAAGAGACTGGATTGTTTGCGATGTGTCGGTCCTGTTTCACTCTCTGGTGAGTGTGGGGCTTGACCCAAGTGGTTCGTAGGTTAGACATGCACATACGACTATTAAAGCTACTAGGATTTTATTGCTTGAGCTCGTAGAACTTAGAACCACACTTTTCACTTTATTGAGACACACTTTTAGATCATTCAACCTAGTCAAAATTTAAATCAATTCTTCACAGCTAATAGAACTTTCAGCTTGGTGTCATTTTGTCGACTTGTAATTCATATAGAATAAATGTCCCATTCTTGTATTGCATCCCACATGAAGATTGCGAGGAAGCATTTATAGTCTTCAATCTGAGCATACATCACTATTTTTCATGTTCATCAGCTTTTCTTGACTTCCCCCCTCTTGTTTTGCCACTTAAGATCTAAAGGAAATTGGGTTGGACAGTAGGCGTGTATTTTCTACTCACCTAAAAACTTTAGTGATCGTCAATTAAAATCAGGAGTGCTAAACAAGGTCAACTTAATTAAACCCATAAAATCAAGAATTTTTGTGGGAGAGTAACCTCGTCCTTTGGATTTAAGTACATTCTAAGGTGTGGTCACCACCCCTAACTGAGCGAGGCATGACCCATAAAGATTGGAGCCCGAAACCCAACTTGAATACTGCCATGCCTATCACATGAATTTATGAAGTACTGATGTTGGGTAGGTCAGGTCAACGACTGTGTTCTCGCCTTGTGAAGAGCACCAACCCGTTCTGAAGTAATGATCTTAGACCACACCCTTACAGGGGTGTCTCTCTCATCATCTTGCATCCTAGTTTGGCCAAGCATGATGATAGGTGATGCTATCTTGAGTTTGGTCTGAAGTACCTGATTTGCCACTATCAGCTTCCTCTCTCTACTTCTTTGGATGAGTAAGTGGCTCCAGATCAGATAACAAGGACCTCAAAAAGTGCAGGCTATAGGTTACAAAGGAGGTGGACAA
Organism: Ottelia alismoides; assembly: GCA_037367405.1. NCBI lineage: Eukaryota > Viridiplantae > Streptophyta > Magnoliopsida > Alismatales > Hydrocharitaceae > Ottelia > Ottelia alismoides. The sequence goes on along the minus strand of JAZKJV010010260.1, from coordinate 116,981 downwards.
GTACGAGATACATTTCTAGCAGTACTCACACTTCTATAGGTCTGGACGCTAATAACTCATTACAAGATTGAATTATCACCAATTTTAAAATTGTAAAGATAAATTTGTCGAACTCTAGTGGCCTTCACTGTGTGCATTGGTGAAATGTGGGGTTTGTATTGTGTTTGTATTATGGACATAGGTCAAGATCAAACATAAAATACTACACATTTCTGCCATTACTCTCCCTTGTTGATTTATGAACCGTAATCTTTCTTTGAACCACTTGATATTAAGAATAGAGGGTTGTGATGATATTTGATCGGACTCTACGAGCCTTCCACTGAACACCTCAAACCTACCATCCTCACTTACTCAGAGATACTATTTCCCTGAACCTCCTTGGACCCAAACCCCTGATTTTCTCTTCTTCTTCAAGGGAGATCAATCACAGACCAACCCTCTCTTCTCTCACCACATCGAGGATAACTCTCACCTCGATGCGTCTTGTTTTAATTCTTCCAACTCTATTAATATCAATCCATTTGATTTTGTAGGTAAAGAAGAAGAATTAAAAAATATGCCTCCAAAGATGCCTCTAAAAAAAGACAATGGAGACGAACAGAACAAAGACCTAATGCAGATAGTATTAGCAGGATTAGTTATCTGAGCAGTAACATCTATTACTGAGAACACAAATTGACGAGCATAATGTTGGGGGTGAACCACCAATGAATGCGGCATACAACCCGGGACAATATAGAGTGAGAAGTTATTTGAATCCTCCTGAGCCAAAAGTTAATTTTGAATGGAAGCTGCCTTTCCTGAACCTGCTGCTACAATTCCAAGGAAATGCTACTGAGGAACCCTACGCATTCCTAAGGGACATGAGGCTAGTAAGCTATAATCTCAGACACCCCAGAGTCAACTAGGACTACATTCCTCTCCTTGCACTTTCATTCGCCTTGAAAGGCAAAGCAGACTGCTAGATGAAGAATCTTGGAGTGACAGTTACCACATACATCATTTCAAGGACATGTTCTTAAAGAAGTTCAACCCTTTTAGTAAGACTAATCAGATGAGGACACGCATCACAAGCTTTTCTGAGATACCTCATGACCTATTCTGTGATGCATGTTATTGAGTCAAAGATCTCTTACAAAAGTGTCCATGTCATGCTCTGGATGACAATATTTTAGTCCAGTCACTTTAATCTGGTCTCAAATGTGAGACACAAGGTTTAGTGAGCGTTGCATGTGGAGGCAACTCCACATCATGAGGTAAGGATATCGTTTGGAAGGTATTCGAACAGATGGCTGAGATGAGCCTTTCACATATCGCCATCAGGGTGTATATTGATTCCGTCAACACACTCCAATCAAAAGGAGGGAAACAAATTGTTGTTGAGATAACCAAGGATTTAATTTCAAACATGAGCATATTTGCAGATCAGCTAGTAGTTGTGGAATAGATCAAAAAAAGGGTAAGTGACATTGATAGTATGATCTCTCATATACCAAAGAAAATGGAGGAACTGACAGAGAATGTGTTCAAGATCCGTATACCTGCCATGATTACATCCAATACTCATATTCTCCAAGTGCATTATGTCCAGGACAAACCGATGTCAGGGCCACATCAGCCTTGGGTTTTGGACCAATCTTATACCCAACTTTTCCAGCAGCCACTACCACCAGTAGAGATTGACGAGGAAGAATCCCCGCAGATGTTGGAAGTGAATGACATTTGGTACATACGAGAGCCTTCTAGACAGGAAAACATGGGTGACCGATATCCATAATAGTGTCCCCCGACCTTCTACAATATCATTTTCATTCCCACGCCATAGCACTATTAGAGCACAACCCAACCCTAGAAACAAAGGAAATAGTACCAATACAAGCATCAGGGTCCGTATCAAGTAATCCGACAGAACCCACCATATCAGCAGGCACCCCAACATCAAAGACAACAACAGTTCCAGGCCCCTAAGGGCCAATCTTCATTACAATCTTCTTAGTAGTATCACTCCCCAACAGGATCCGTAGACATTCCACAATAGATTCTTGAGTAACTCCAATCTTACAGGAACAAAATTCATGATCTATGGGTAGGTGTCAACTGCCAATCTCATTGGAGAGATGAACAAACTGCTCCATCTACAACCATTCCCGCCCATGTTCAAGCTAATCCCAATAACTTGAACAAATCTCAATTTCAGCAACATACTGCTTAGTATATTATTAACATTCGTCTAGATCTGAACATGATATCCTTTCATTTGATAAAATAAATGCTATGTCACTCAAGAGCGGAAGAGTTGTGACCGTCTCTGCTGGGCAAGGGAAATGAAGAGAATCACCTCTAGAGCTCGACCTGATGATACTTTAGAGGATGAAGAGGAGAGGCATTAGGATTCACTTTCATTTCAGTAGCAATCAAGGATTCCCACTCAAAGAAAAGGGAAGGATACATTGCATACTGATGTGGGGTCTACATAAGACCTTGTACCTCTAGTTGCGGTAAATTCACCTTTTTCACCGATTCCGTAACATGTAGTAGTCAACTATGATTTTAATTTTAAGTTGAAGAAAAAAGATCAATGTAATAAGAACTCCATTTCAGTGAATGAAAGCATGAAGTTTCTAGTTATGATTTGGATTCTTCGTCCCTTGTCTCAATTGCCTCCATTCCTTTCCCCGTGCTCTAATGGGAGGAAAGCACAAATCTAAGAAAATTCATCAAGATGACCCAGAAATGGTATGATTTTGTCAAGAAAACATCACACTAAATGTTCCATTTGAACTATATGTGTCTAACAACCCCATGTTTCAAAAATACTTGTGAATGAGATGCACACCTACAAGGACTCCCAAGAAGAAAGCAGACCAATATGTGAAGATTTACATCCTATTAGTAGCCACTACTCAATGTGTTAAGAATTAACAACTACCAAGGAAAAAGATAGACTTATGTACTCATCATGTGGAGAGTCGTATTGATAGTATTGCATTTGCACACAGTCTTCTAGATAATGGTTCTTCAATAAATCTTCCTCCCTTTAGGTCCAATCAAAAAGTCATCTGCTCTATGCCAATTTGCAGATCGATCAATCAAGAGATCTAAGGGAGAAGTGAAGATGTTGTTATCTTGATTGAGGGGTAAGAGTACAAAGTGGACTTCACTGTCTATGATATGGAGACCCCTAATCATTGGAAAGAGTCTCATATCATTCTTGGACAACCATTCTTGAGGACCTCTGGGGCAGCATTCAACTATGGAATGGGAATGATTAAGTTCAGATCTCCAGACGAAGAAGTGGACTTTGAGATAAAACAGAAAAAATGGCAGAGACCAGACTCAGAATCTAGTATTGTGTACTTAGACCATTCAGAGGCAGATTGAAAGATGATTCGTGCAGTTGGAATATGGAAATAGATGCTGACTAATCAGAGCGAGATCCTCTCATCTAGAGAGGAAGTACTATAGTTTTCCAAGTGTTGCTTCATCTCGTGAGAAACCCAAATACCTATGTTCTTGATGACTCAGAGATCTTGTTGGATATATAAATCCACCATCCTTTAAAACAATCAAGGGACATAGATGACGAGTTATACGTAACTTTAGCCCAATTGTTGCATTTCTTTGATGATCCAACTCACCGTTAAGCAGAATTGGTATCTAGCACATAACATTTTGATCCATCCTCCTCCAAAAAATATCCGAACTCAAATGCCAGTCTATCGGACTTAATCGATGATACAAATTTGCCAGAGCTGAAAGCACTTCCTCCAACACTCTCGTATGCATTTCTTGTGGGACCCAAAGAGAAATTGCTTGTGATCATTAGCTCAAAACCAACTAAAAATCTTGAGTCTAGGTTGATTGATGTTCTTGAGAGGAACCACAAGGGTATTGGTTGGATTGCATCGGAATTCGTGGGGATTAACCCCGCTCTCTAGTCTCACCACATATATGTTGAGGATGATGTGAGACCTTCTTGTGAGTTCCAGAGGGGACCGAACCCTAATATGTGGGAAGTAGTGAAGAAAGAGATTGAGAAATGGTAAAAAGCATATTTATGTACCATATTTCTAACTCCAAGTGGGTGGCCTCTCCCCATGTTGTCCCGAAGAAGTCGAGAATCTAGATGGCCGCCAAGACGAGGGGGTAGAAATTGCGACATGAGTACCCACGTCGTGGCATGTCTGTATCGATTACAGATGCCTGAATGTTGCAAGCAAGAAAGATCACTTTTCTCCACCATTCATTGCTCAGATTTTGGAAAGACTTGCAGGGAACGTATTCTTCTATTTTCTTGATGAGTACTCCGACTATAATAACGTAGCCATATCTCTAGAGAATCAGGAAAAGACCACATTTACAAGCTCATTTAACACTTACACATTTAGGCACATGCCATTCAGGCTCTACCCTAGACACATTTCAACGGTGCATGATCGTTGTATTTACTGAAATGTTGGGTGACTTTTGGTTAGTCTTCATGGATGACTTGTTGATCCATGGTGAACCTTTTGATACATGTTTAACGTTCTTGGAATGAGTTCTCAAGCGGTTTAGGGAAGTTAATTTGATACTCTCCAGGGAGAAAAGTCATTTTATGGTTACAAAGGTTATCATGTTGGGGCAGATTATCTCCAAAAAGGGAATGAAGGTTGACCCTACCAAGGTGGATATGATCAAGAAACTTGAGTTACCAGCCAACATCAAGTCAGTGCGGTCATTCTTAGGGCATATTAGATTTTATCAGATATTAATTCATGATTTTTCAAATATTTCTCACTCGCTAAATGAGCTCCTAGGGAAAGACACCGAGTTCATTGATTTCTGATGCGGGTAGCCACTTTGTGAATAGATGAGAGCATTGGCCAAGGACTACAAGTTTGAGTATAGAGTGGATAATCATTACCACCCATAGTCTAATGGCATGGCAGGGGTTTCTAATAAAGAGCTGAAGAGCATTCTTCAGAAGTTGGTTCGTCCCGATAGGAATAATTGGTCTCAGCTTTTAGACCAGGTTCTGTGGGCCTATAGTACGGCCTACAAGACCCCACTCGGTACCACATAGGATGATCTATGGCAAGCCATGCTATTTACCTACTGAATTAATACACAAATCAGAACGGTCGATCAAGAAAATGGATTGGATTTGTCACCTAGGGAAGCTTTGTCGTGACCTGGATCTAAACAAGCTAATAGAAATCCGAAATCCAAATGTATGACAACAATATGATCTATAAGGACAAGATCAAGAGGTGGCATGATAGATACATAACGCATACTTGGGAAACTAAAATCTAAATGGACGTGTCCCTATATTGTCACAGATGTTCACAACAATGGAAGTGTTGACATTGCAGATCTCAGAGATAACATGCAGACATTTTCAATGAATGGGAAGCTACTGAACATTATGTTGATTTTGAAGAGCAGTTAGTCCAAGTCGAGGTTCTCAACTTCATGCAGAGCGAGCACGATGAAGACATAACCTTACATGAAGAAAAGCAGCCGTACACCACATGTACATATCCCTCTTTATTCTTCACACATTCTCTTGTTCATTCTCTTTGTACATTCTCCAGATCTCATCGGACCCCCACACCATTTTTCGTGCTTAGGTTGACTTGAAGCTAAGAATAGGGGGACCCGATGCCCGTTGTACATACCCTTCTCATCCCCTTCTCGTATCTGCCCCATTCTCACTCTTCTTCTATGCTTAAGTATAAGTATAGGGGGTGATCGGCTTCTATTTTTTTCTTTCTCATTCTATTACGCTTAGCCTGAGCTACGACTTCTCTACGCTTCTTGTGCTATGTGGACATAGCACTCTCTAAGTATAGTGGGAGTACAGTTTGTATATATTTTACCCATAGCTCGTACTCTCACATAAGTATATATCTTATTTATGAGGTGGGTAACTAACTTGTAAAATCTAAAAAAACAAAAATCTTGCAAAAAATTTTCACTCAATGAGATGAGTTGGTATTTCACTTGAGGAACTAGGATGAGGGATGTGAGTTTGGATATGATTTTATGATACTCGAGGATGGGATAAAATTAATGAAGGCTTTATGAATCCTGATTGTCAGAACTTTCAGCCAGTATGAGAACATGGTTCTTGTACTAATCTCTTGATATAAACATATATGTCTGGGTGTGATGAAACTAAATAAATGTTGTTGATCAGTGTGCGCCAACTTGGCAAAAGTAGTGGAGCTAGCTAACCATCAATGAAATAAATTTAAAGAGAAGTTCTCTCATTCTAATACAAAGAAAAGCTCTCTGAATATAAATACAAATTCAAAGAGCTTCAAACCAAAGGCTAGATCTCCCAATCTTTTCAAAGTGTCCAGTTGGACTGAAGTTATTAGGACCAAGAGTCGGGCTAGCACCCAAAATGGGCTCTACATCATATATTGATACAAGTCTGGATGTCTAAGATATGATGGGTACTAAAAAAACACATCTAGGTGTACTCCCCATAAAACAAGTGCATACGACTCTGAAATCGCTTGACAGACGCAATGGTTAACAACCTAAAATACATGCATTGAGTTAATAAGGCACTCAAGAGGATCCATTTTCCAATGAGAGTGAGAGAAGAAAATTACACAAACCTATGCCTCCCATCAATTGGCCTTCCATCTACACTTTTAAGACTGACAACTAAAGAGACGGTGGAGTGCTTGCAAGAATTGATTTATTCCCTTGGGTTGAGGATGAGATCCTTAAGAGAGTCTCTTGGACTGCAATTTTGGGTGATGTTTTGACTCATTTCTTGGTACTGCAGTCTACACTAAATGACATACCCAAACTATATATGTATACAAAGAGAGTCTTAGATATCGAGAAATTGGATACCTTTTTACTATAGACCGGTTCAATTCAAAATTTTGGGATCAATAAAATCGGGAGTTCTTCAACAGTTCGAGTCATGTACTTCACATGCACAGTCAGGGATTAATCCGATTAAGTCATTCATTGACTAGTGCTCGGGGACGAGAATGGTTTAAGTATTGGGGAATGTTGAATCTACAATTTTTCATTCTAGAAGAGTTTTATTAAGCTTAGATCCTCAAAATTCATCTGCATTTTATCATCTAATTTGCATAATTAACATTCATGTATATGTAAATAATAATAGGATTTTATCATGCATCATGGCATAAAATAAGGAGCCAAAATTCCAAGTGTGAAATGACCTAAAAAATAGCTACTTTCACCAATTTTTAATTAATTCATCTTAACTCTTATTAACCTCAAACCAACTTCATTGTATGCATATCACTAACCTTAATCCATGAAAAAACCAAAAAATGCTAACTTGTACATATGTGAAATAATCTCAAACCCTAATTTTTGAAAAGATAATAAAAAATGCAAATATATCTCTCACACAATGTCCAAATAAACTTTATTCATTTGTGAACTAATGTACGTTCAAATGTCTACAAAACAATATCAAATTCAAAAGAATTAGAGTCCATTTGTGAAAATTGATTTTTGGGACCTAACTGCACATTATACATTTTTCCTGATTTTGACTCATCATTTCATGTGCATATTGAACTCATTCTAATTATTTTCTTTTTCATTTCTTTAATTATTCATTGTTTTAATTTGTCAAATATAAATAAAAATCCAAAAAATAAGAAAATCAAAGAAATAGACAGATGCTGACTTGACCTTATTGAGCTAATCAACTTGTAAATAATTAACTTCTCTAATTTTTTTGATCGAGTAAAACCCATAAAATTTCCAAAAAAATGTCAGTTCAATACATTTTATCATTTCATAGCATGTTTTATTTTTGCATGTAATTGTTTATCTACATAAAATTAAATAAAAAATACAATCCAAAAATTGATATTTTATATACATAAAATATCACCAAATATCATTGTCTTGAACACTGCATTTTGTTTGCATATGAATACGTCATTCACATGGTAGCTGGCATTAAGATGAGCATTCTTCATGTTTATCACTTTTCATTTGTCTCCATCTCCTATTTTTAATTGATTTGTCGATTCATTTTCATGCATGGTCAACCTTCTTGGTCAACCTGTGCCATGTGGTGCACACTCGTTGGAGCCATCTGGCTCCTAATCTCCCTCACTCTCTCTCTCTCTCCACATAATAATCACATGGCTGACATCACATTCTCCTGACGTGCTTAGCACAGGGTCATCCAGCTCCTGCCTCCTCACGTGCCATGCATGTAAGGGTCCTCCTTCCTTCCCCGTCTACGGTGACATCACCTTGCGTCGATCTCTATCGAATGTCACCCCTTCTAGATTATCCTCAACAACTAGATCACCAACCTCCTACACCCTTATCTCCTCCTCGACGATCAAACCCAATCTCCTCTATCCTACCGCCATAAACCACCTCCTACTTCTTCTCCCAACACCCAAGAGACGCCTCTATCATTTCTCCTACAACTACCTCACGCCATTAGCTGTTGACGCCTTTAGCTATCCAAACCTAACTAACCCTCCACCATCTTCGCATGCCATCTCCAAATCCTCCAAACATGCCTCTTCCTGTAAAACTCCATCTCCATCAACCTTCAAGAGCATCCACCGATAGGGAGGAGTAACCCCACCTTCTCGAGTCTCTGGTGACAACGTGGGCACCCAATTGAAGGAAACGACGGGCTCCATCCGATTCAACTACTCTCTCTATTTCTTCAATCATTAATGCTCCAAAAACACCTCCTTCCTCCGCCGTCACTTCTACCTCCCATGACATCCTACCACTAGTGTTCCTCTCCTCCTCCATTAGAGCATCCAACCATCAACCACGTGTCATCGGAGTAGAGCAGCATTAACTCCAGCCAGAGCAGTAGGTAGAGTCCATCCTATGAGAAGGATTGCACCATCGACGTTTGTCAACCATGTATCTGCCATTATGACGTGAGCCTCTGCCTCCATTCACCTTTCATCGAGCAGGACAAAATCATCCCTAGGAGCTTCGACAAAGAGGAAGAAGAAACCGACCTCCATGTCGGTGCTGCATGTGTCGGGCGATTAGGAACTGGAGAATCAAGGCCATATAAAGACGCTGAAAGCACATTCCTCGGATCGAACTTCATCAGACGCCCCAGCACTCACTCGAGCCTAGGTTCCAAGCCTAACAATTCGGGTCACATGAAGCGATTGAAGACTGACATGTGGTACCAAGGATCCGAACCACTGTCCAAGCCTCCTACACCACGTGCGCCAAATGTGACTGACGTGCGCCAAATGTGACAGGTGGAAAATTGCACAATCCCTATCAGGGATTTCGGTAATTGCACTTACATCCCTACTCATGTGCTTTTCTGTTTATTTTATTTTCTGAATTTTCGTTGAGACCCCTATGTTCTCTCTTTATTTTGAAACTCAATTGACATTATTTAATTCATAAAAAAATTGTATTTTCTTCTTCAAATAATTCTTTCATTGTTGAATGTGATTTATATTTTTATTATTTGTGATTAATTAATATTAATATCTTGGTGAAAAATTGTATATTTTACCCAATATGTGCTCTGAAATTCATAAAATTAACCATTGTATAAAAAATTACCAAAAATTCACACATGCTAGATTTAGTTGTATTCTTCATTGTACCAAAAATCCTTGTTTTTGCATGCATATATTGCTGTGTAAAATTCACTTTGTTTTAGGAATTAATTTTAATAGGTATAAAACTCCATATGTTTTGGGTTTAAGATTTTTCTGAGATAAGATCACACAGTGATATATCTTAGATAACTTTATTTCCCAAAAATAAATAGATTTTATAATTATTATAGTTATTTACTTAGCTTCACATTTTTCTCATTCATATTGTTTTGCACCAAAAAAATTACAAAAAAATTATAGTGTGCTCATTTCATCATTCTCCACATCCCGACCAAGTTGCATAATTTTCGGACCATATTTGATCAATGTTTGCATTTTAATCCTCAAAATTTGTCAGTTTTGCATTTGCATCCTTATATTACGTAAAAAATACCAAAAAGTTCCACCTCAAAAATCATGCTTGAAATCTGATTGACATTTATCTAGGTTGTTCCTTTGCCTCCATGAGTTCAACCAGGGAGCTTGCCCGAGTTAAATAAATAATAAACTACCTTTGTATTAATTGATTAATTAACTATGGTTATTTCTTGATTTTTTCCAATTACCTGACTACATCACGACACATACACAACACTTAATTCGTAAGAATTAACAAGGGAATTTTAGGACTCATCAATAGTATAGTTTCTATGGGCCTCATTAAGTGTTCTGCTCGCGTGAGTAATTGCGAAGGGGACATTAACTCGTCTTTGCCCTAAGACAACATCAATTGCATAGAAGAGCGCATCAATCATGATATGATAGAGACTAATCCGAAGGCTATAGGACATGAGCACGTGCGATCATGCATTTCAGTTCATTGAAGGTGTGGAAAGCATGTCATCAACAACAAAATCTGTCTTCTTGTTGAGCAATTCAGTCAACAGTCAAGATAACTTGCTGAAGTCTTTGATGAATCATTAGTAGCAACTAACATGAGGGCACAAGGTTCACTTCACAACACCTCCTCAAAACTCGGTCTAAATCATCTAGAAATTGATCAAATGAGCCACCATAGACTGGAAAATAATCCATGAAGACCTCAAGGAAACTGCTCACCATGTCTACAAATACGACTAGCATACATCACTTGAGTGTAGCGGGGGCGTTACGTAGCCCGAATGACATCCGTCAGAAGGCATACATACTAAAAGGATAGGTGAGCGTGGTCTTTCCTTGGTCCTCAAGAGAAATTGCTACTTGATTATATCCTAAATACCCATCCATGAAGAAGAAATATTCCTTCGTGTCTAGTCTCTTGAGAATTTGGTTTAGAATGGCAATGGAAAGTGGTCCTTCTTGGTCGCAAGGTTGAGATGTCTGTAATAAACACATACTCACCATGATGTTGGTACTCTGGTTCGAATATCCTCTCCCTTACCATTAGTAACAATGGTGATCCCAGATTTCTTTGGCACGATGTACAAGTGACTTACCCACTTGGAGTCTGAGATGGGATAGATAAATATCGCATCACATCATTTCTAAATTTCTTTCATAACCACTTCCCGAAGGTTTGGATTCAGTCTTCTCATGAATTCTCAAGAAGGCTTGCTATCGTATTCAAGGTAAATGTGGCGCGAGTATAATGAAGTATTTATCTCGTGAAGATCCAAAATTTTCCAGCCTATTTCCTTGTGGTTTCATTCAAGAACCTCCTGAAGGATATGGTTAGATCCTCAAGCGCATCACGAAAGCGTGAGCATCGTATCGAATACGACGAAGAACGACTAGTCGAACTAGTTGTTCTATGCAGCGGAAATTAAAAAAAAAATCATGTGACGAAACCACATGATCCAAGAACACTTCTCGGATCGTTTCTTCTAAACCACAAACAAGTAATAGGATTACCTCTTGAAGCATGGTTGCGATTGAGTCTCTAAACGAAGAGACCTCCTGTCTCAAGTCCGATCTGACGGAGGAGACGCTTGCGAGAGCGGGGATGAATCGCGTGCTTCTCGCAATCCATGTTGATGATCCAAGTGACGGATCTCCTGATCTCGACACACAAGATCCGACGTCTTCTTCACGAGCAAGGCCCATCGAAGGAGACAGAGATCCATGAGTAAACGATCGGGCAGCATAACAACAATGCTGCAATGATGGAGAACCTCTCTAGGATATCCATGGTGGACGGCCACATGAGAGGGGGAGAGAGAGTAGACATGTAGAGAGAGAAAGAGAGAGAGACTAATGTTCTCTTATGTGTTGTGTCAAAAAAGAGCAAAGGGATGCCTCTCCTTTTATAATATTTTGGGATCCATGGACCTCAATCCATGGGCAAAACATATCCAATGGTTCTCATTGATTGTATTTCTTTCAATGGATATGATTTCTGTTGGTAAAAACCAACAATAATTAATTTAATTTAGATTAAACATAAATCAATATATATCAAATCCAAAATTAAATTAGCAACATATGGAGATAATGGAAAGGAGAGTGCCTCCTTCCATATACATGGGGTGGACGGCCACCCTTTCCTATTAGGAATAGGTGGTCGTGCCTCCTATTAATATGGAGGGAGCATTTCAATGTAATCTCCCTAGATTACATTATTCCATGTACCTTCAATTTATTACAACAAGTATTGTTGTAAATTATTCTCCAAAAATAATTCACAATTATTTTGTGAATATTGCAATCTTGCCATTGGAAATTTGTGAATCACATTCACAACCCAAAATTAAATGTGAATTACATTTTCAGTTTAACATCCAATGTGAATCCAATTCACATCAACATTTAATTAACAAATGTAAATTACAAATAGCTCTCTCTTATATATTATAAATCACATTTATAATATATATGATTAATATGGATAGTACCATCCACATTATTCATATCTATGATATTTAAATCACATTTAATCATTTTGAATCTCCATTCTCTTATAACATGAATCACATTCACATTATTCACATCTTTGATAATTAAATCACATCTAATTATCTTAGATATCTCTCTTTTCAATATGAATCAAATTCATATGATTCATGATAATTAAATCACATTTAATTATCAATTTTCTCAATGCTTGGATACACATATCAACAATGAAATTATCCATGAACTCTTTCAATGATAATGCACTTTCTCTGCGAATACTTGGAGTTAAGGACAGGGATGCAACAAAGATAAGGAAGGAGATCCCAGATCTTGCTTGAGATAAAATGGTAAGTATATCTCTTACATAGAAAGTGATTAAGGGAATGAGCTTTCAGTGTTGACAAGGCAAGACAACTTTGATATAAAAATTCTTAAATCAAACAAAAATATGTATATATAAATAGAGGTAAATGGGGCTGCCCCTAGGGAGTAGCCAACTTGGCTACTCCCACCCCTATTTTCCCCTCATTTTTTTATTTTTTTGGAAAATAAAAATTTGTATATTGATCATTATATCCGTCTCACATTCTATTAAAATTTCATCAGAAATAGAGACTCCTACGGCCTCCATCCAAACACATGGTCGATTTAAAAAATCCTGCGACCGTTAAAAAAATGACGTCTGGATGGAGGGCTTAGGAGTCTCTGTTTCTGACGAAATTTTAACAGAGTGTGAGAGGGATATAATGATGAATATACAAACTTTTATTTTCCAAAAAAAAATAATAAATGAGGGAAAAATAGGGGTGGGAGTAGCCAAGTTGGCTACTCCCCGGGGGCAGCCCCATTCTACCCGTATAAATATATACACTTATGTGAATTTCTTAGTTCAGATAATTCATCATTAAACCCACTCAATGTTATACTCAATAATAACCAGTAAAATATCATGGATTGGACTCATGATCCAGATGCAGTTGGACCCATAATGTATGTGGTTGCAATGTGTAAGTTTCCTCATAATAATGAGGAATGACAATTAAATAGATAATAGGAATACAACCCTAGGGTTTGTATGTCTGTAGTCTTGATCTCTCATTGGATGTACTTTGGAAGTGACATGTCGATGATGATCGCAATTGTCAATTAATCCTTATAAAAATCAAAGAAGATATTCTGGCATACATATGTGCTCTTGACATTTATCATGAATGAAAAGATTCACTGCATCATGCAGAATGGTAGCTCTATAAAAGATGATATATTCAAAATGTTTGAATACCTACCTGAATCAATGTTTTAAGAGTCCAGATGGATGTAGACATGATGAGTGTCATCATTCTACTGTCTATACTCTAGTCATTCATGAAGCTTCATAATATTCATATTGTATGAATTTAATGAAACATGTATAAATGTTGAAATGCTCTTACTTTGAATTCTTTTGAATTTAACATAAGAGATCCTTAGTCTTGAGCAATGGTTGTTTATAGATAAAGGGAGCACAATGGAAGCATGGGTTAGATCCATGATAAGGAGGATAGTCAAAGAGTTGACCGTACTTCTGTGACTTCCATATGACATACAAAGAGTTGGATGAATGCCAATACTGCAATAAATTGATGTGTTGATAGTTTGACTATCAAGTCTGTCTAGAATCCTTAGAGAAGGACTCAGATAGAGCATCAGAATTGACTACATAAATCATTGATATTGACTTGCTTATTGAATAAGATAAAGTCTTATAATTGTATCTCAATCTTGTCATGACACTTGCAATTGGTTGCATATATATATATATATATATTAGAAGATTGGAATTTGATCTTAAGGTTTAATGGTCATCCATGATGGAATTGATGCAATTGTTGCAATAATTTCCATTGGATCAATAGACTTCATAATCTCAGTGGGAGAGCTCTTAGTCTTAGAGAATGTCTATATGATCTACATATTAGAATACACTTATTTTTTATTTCTAAATGTTGGAAATAAACATGAATTCTGTAATAAATCTATCAGAAAGAGTTATGAAGGAGATATTTCAGATAGTAATCTAAAATCTAGTGGACTCCACTAAATTAGAAAATTAATGAATGGTTCATTAACATTTCTAAATACTAAAATTAAACCTTAAAGATCAATGGGAGGATGAAGATCATTTGACAATGATCTAGCATCAAGCCTTGGACATTTGTCTACTGATTTGATCAATAGACTAGTAAGAGATGAAACTTTAGAATGTCTAAAATTTCAAAACCTACATACTTATGAATATTGTATTCAAAATAAAAATGTCCAATACACCCTTCTTTGGGAATGGTATAAGATGTCAAGGTATTCAAGATCTCATACATATTGATGTATGCGGATCATCTATATCATAGTAAACATTATGGATATGGGATATCTATTGATGATTATGTATGATATGAGATTTCTTCTCTTCACCGAAAGAAACCTTTGAAATTTTCAATGATTTCATAATTTTGGTTTGGAACCAAAGTCTGAAGGAAGATGAAAATGAATTTGGTCAGTACCTATTAGATGAATTCATGGTATACCTTATGAAGAAAGGAATATCATTCCTATCTCAATCCTCCTGATAAACCTAAGCTCATTAGAGTTGTAGGGAGATACAATTGGATCATGTGTGACATGATTTGATCAATGATGAATTTTTAGCATAATTTCCTCTTAGTTTCCAGGTATATATGTAGTAGAGACTACATTATATATCCTTAATAAGATTCCATGCATGTAAGCTGGAATTGAGCACTAGAGAGTGCTACTTCATTAGGAAAATAAAGAACAGTATTGGATACCTACTTTATGACCTTGAGATTCTTAAAAGATATCATCTCTACGAATATGATTCCTAAAGGATGACACTCTTGAGAATCAAGATGAAAATGATGTAAAGGAACTCATTTAATCTTGAGATGATAATGAGGCTCCTGAAATCGGAAACTAAAGGACAATTAAAGATGAAACACTAATACCTCTTCAAATGAGTTTGACGATGTATTCCATGAGAACCTACAACTCGGATAAAAAGTAACGGGAACACATTCCTCCTTGCAAGTCCAACTTACATCTCTTAATTCGGTCTTTAACACCCGGGCCCACCACCCCTAAGGCGATGTTGACCCATCATTAATTGAACCAACCGTTAACATGAATAGTACTTGCTATATGCAATCGAATATCGCCTCAATAATATGAGGATCCGATATTGGGGTCACTACGTATGCGACCTTACTATTTTGAGAAGCAAAGAGGTCGATCTGGATGCGCTTGCATACAGGAGCTGTCACTTCGGACAGGTGTCTCCTACATACAAACCCTGGCGACAGAACCCTTCGCCTTGATGGGAGACCATGGATGTCACTTATGTGATCTTCCATATCATATTCAAATTCTAATTAATCATTATGAATCACATTCATTATGATCAATTCTTCCAAGGGAAATAACATCTCTTTTCATAATAAAGTGTTATAATTTTAGTTGGAATCCAATTAATCTAATCATATTAAATTAATGATCCAATCAATATCCAACATATTTTTAATTGTTACTTGAAATTATGGTATTATCTCAAATACGTATTATTTCGAATTTTAATAGTTAGAAATACATCATAATTTCTTAAGCATTATACCAATCCTACCCATTGCCATGGCAAGTACCGACGAGAGTGGGACGGATCACATACGTTGCAACCTGCTACCCCAATGTTCTCCGACTAGACACCATATCCACCTCGGGAAAGGATAATGCAAAATAGATCATGTTGTACTTGAGATGATCATCGGTTCTTCAACCGAAATTGTACCATATAATAATAATCAAAACAATTTTTTTAACATTATAGTGAGATTTGCTAAACAAATCCCAAATCCTATTCAAGCAACATGTTTGTTGGAATGTAGATCATGTAACCAATTAGTGATCTAGATCACATCTAATCAAATATTGGTTAAGGCAATGTCATTTAAGGGAATAATTATCATCAAATATTTCACAAATATTTATCCACAATTATTACAGGAAATTAAACAATTTAAATTCACTAATTGATTAAATGACAATCACTAGGTTCTTGATTAGGAAAGTATTTCCAGTAGTGACCCTCACTTACTAAAAATAACATATCTCAACAAATTTAAATCCAAATTAAGCAAAGTAAGTTCCTAAAGTTTGGTAATTTGATTTACAGTAGAACCTAAGTGATTGCATGTATTTCAAGGCGTTTTAAATCCGCAATTAACTCTTTAATTACGTTGAGATTCGCAGTCCCCGAAGATGTGGATACATGTTCTCACTAAAATGAGCATAACTTGAGCAAACGGAATCAAAATTGCGCAAACTCATATCCTACGATTTCCTTATTTAATAGAGAACAAAATTCAATTATTATTTTCGTGTTTAAATAATTTAAACTGTACCGAAAATAATTTCAAAACAGAGATGCGAAAATGAAATGCAAAAAAACTTTCACAAACGCTAATGAACCCAAGTCATCCTCGGTTAATGGATTGTATCCAAAACCACCAACCTAAGGCTCTGATACCACTTGAAGGATATGGTTAGATCCTCAAGCGCATCACAGAAGTGTGAGCATCGTATCGAATACGACGAAGAACGACTTGTCGGACTAGTTGTTCTATGCAACGGAAATTTAAAAAAATTTCATGTGACAAAACCACGTGATCCAAGAACGCATCTCGGATCGTTTCGTCTAAACCACAAACAAGTAACAGGATTACCTCTTGAAGCGTGGTTGCGATCGAGTCTCTAAACGAAGAGAACTCCTGTCTCAAGTCCAATCCGACGGAGGAGACGCTTGCGAGTGTGGGGATGAACCGCGTGCTTCTCGCAATCCATGTTTATGATCCAAGCGGCGGATCTCCTGATCTCGACACACGAAATCCGACGTCTTCTTCACGAGCGAGACACACCAAAGGAGACAGAGATACACGAGTAAATGATTAATATGGATAGTACCATCCACATTATTCATATCCATTATAATTAAATCACATTTAATCATTTTGAATCTCCATTCCCTTATAACATGAATCACATTCACATTATTCTCTTCTTTGATAATTAAATCACATTTAATTATCTTAGATAACTCTCTTTTCAATATGAATCAAATTCATATTATTCGTGATAATTAAAACACATTTAATTATCAATTTTCTCAATGCTTGGATACACATATCAACAATGAAATTATCCATGAACTCCTTCAAGGATAATGCGCTTTCTCCGCGAATACTTGGAGATAAGGACAAGGCGATTGTATTGTTCCACCTATAGTGACTTGGATATTGAGATCATATCTCAAATCCATATTGCGGGCCTCCCATAGATGCTTGATTATATCAAGATCGCAAATCTAATCTTCTCATTGCATCTGAATCACATTCAGATCAATGTCCAACATTTGGACCAAGATCAGATTACTTCTCTACTAAGAGGAGTCACTAAAATCCAGACCCACTTCATCACTCCCTAGGAATGGAAGCATCATGGTTATACAATCGTTTATGATCACATCACCCTCAGGTATTCCCGATACCTGTGCATTTTGCATACTGGAAGACTCAAATTAAACCTGAAGTATTAGATCAACTTTATACTGTCTACTTCATGGTTTTATCAGTAAGTTTCTCATTCGATCATTGGGAGTCGATATCGATCATATACTTTGCAAAAGCGTATATCATACCTAGTTCTTGATCATATACTTCCTAAAAGTATATATCAAACCTACATATTCAATCAAGCTTCCAAAGAGAGACGACCGTGCGCATGGAATTTGATTCTTCCCAATATCTCATGAGTGAGCTCATGCCTTTCGTTTAATAAATGAACCTATATGATCCCTTTGAGAGATCGTATTACTCATATTCCCTTATATGCACACCAGCGCATCGGTGTATAGACCTTGGTTAGGTCATCAACCTATTGGTCTGCCAAATGTACATACTCAGACATATAGTAACACATCTGTCTCTGGTTAGATGATGCATGCCTATATCATGACATCATACGATATAGGATTTTGGTTATCTCAATCTCGTTAAGTCAACTCTTTGACCTAACTAATATGACACCTCCGAATCTCTATTCCTATGCAGAGGACCTACATCAAGAGGTCGGTCAGATATCAACCTTTAGAGATAAGGATTGCCATCTCCTACTCAGGTTGGAGATCATCTCTTAACAATCATTTGACGGTTCTTGATGAGTCCTCAATCTAACCCCTTAGATATTCATCCAAGCACCAGCCTCTATGATTCAATAATTGAATCAACAGATCTATGATTATTAAGATGGCAATGGTACATAACCCTAATTATAATAAGTGACCAATTATGCAAATTATTCATTTTTCATTTCAGATTAGGGAATGATATTCACAATAACATTTATTGCATAATGGCTCGTCGTGGGCTTGCATGTCTAACACCTCCATCAGATGAGATTCTTGGTCTTCGATCAAATGAAAGTTAATGATTAATGATGACCAGATACATATTTGGTTCTTCTGCAAGGAAGGTGTACTTAATGTTGGAGAGTAATGCTTTGAGCTCTGGAGATGTGGGAGTTGCTTCAGTGGTGACTTAAGCAACTACATGTATCGGCTCTTTCATCTATTCAGTGTCCACATCTAAAAATTTAGCTTCTTTATTTAGAATATGACAAAGATCTGTAATGAAATCCTCATGCTCAGACGAGGGGGGTAGTGCTTATTGTTTTAATGGCACATCAGCAAAAACCTCATCTTCAAAGACATCAGTAAGTTGGACTATGCTTTCTTGTCCTTCCTCAGGGGAGAAGAATTCTAGGGTTTCAATGTCGTTCAGAAACAAATTTGTGTCTCTGATCTCTATTAGAAAATCAAAGTCCTCAAAACATTGAGATTCAAGCACCTTAAACTCAGACACTACTTCTGTAGGATCCAGTTTAGGAACAGTCTCTATCTACACTTTGCCACTTCCGGAGCAGAAGGTGATTTCTCCCATGTCATAGTCCACTACTACTTTAGATGTTTATAGGAACAACCGACCAAGAATGATAGGGGTGTGGAGTAGAGGCATGTAGGTGTCCATGTCCAAGACAACAAAATCAATAGGGAACGACGTCCCTTGGATGGTGACAACCACATCTTTTAGCATTCCTCGAGGCCACTTGACTAATTTGTCTACGAATTGTAGAATCATCTTGGTAGGTTTAAGCGGTCCTAACCCAAATTATGTGAGTAGTGAAGATGGAAAGAGGTCGATAGACGACTCAATGTTGAGCAATGTGCGCTCGAATTCCTGATTGAACATTGTGCATCTGATCAAAGCTATTCCCTTATCTTCTTCATTGGTGAGAGATGCTGATGGCATTTACAATAGCCATGGTGAGAATATGTTTCTCAGAATCTGAAGTCTTGCGTCTATGGTGCTGACACTTTGTTGTACAAGCCTCTTGAGTTCTTTTTTCACATGAGGCATCTTTTATAGGACTTTTAGAAGAGGTATCTCAAGCATAATGTTTACAATATTTCAATGATGCCAGGATCATACAAAGCATTTTTTTATTTTTTTACTGTTTTTGATTTAGTTGCAGAAGGAAATGACATATTTACATCAGATTAAATTGTATGCTGCAAATTTTTGTCCATAAGTATATACAAGTATATGGTAAAAAAATAAAAATAATCTACAAGATGTGGACCAAAAAATGGTGCAGTATTGGCTCCTTCGGCTAGATCCGGGTTGGCTGCTGCAACTGTGGTTGGCATCTCCTTAACGAGTGCAGGTTCACCTTTGTTGCTCATTTCTTTTTGTATTTTTGTATTTTTCTTCATTTTTTTGTGTTTTTGAATCCGGTGTTACTCCAAAAAATAGTTTTGGATCTGGTGTTGTCCTGGCTGATGACTCGTTGTCGGATGCTTTGCTCTTCCCCTTCGTTGTCGTGGATGGTTGGATGATGAATCTCCATTTCATCACATTTATTCTATCATTTTGGCCTTAGAAACCCTAGCTAATGCATGCAAATATCATTATTTGATTCATATTAACATTCATTATGTATTCCAATTATTGTATACAAAACACTACTTTTAATGCCAAAAATTATAGAATCAAGGAAAGAAAAGAAAAAGAATAAAAGTATTTTATGACCCTAAACCCAGGACCAAGTCAAGAATTTAATAAGTAAACAAGTAATAAAGTATGGGAGATAAGGGCTAATAATACAATAAAAACCCAATTCTTTTATTCATTCATAAAGCATTTTTTGGGACCCAATTTATTATTTATTATTTATACCTCAAATGAAGAATCTTTGTACGTGAAAGTTGTAGATAATAGTGTAGATAAAAATACAAAATTGATTTCATACAAAATAATATATAGTGTACTTTTTTATGCTCTCAATAAAATTTCCAAAATCCAAATTTCACAGACCCATATCTCTTGAATAAAAGCTTAAAATGCACTAAAATCACCTTTAATTGTATATAACTTCTAATAAGATATTTAATGGAGGCGTTTCATAGCTTTTGGTGTTAATATGTGAAAGTTAGATTTTGGACCCCTATTGTATTGTATACCTGAATAAACTATTCATTTTATTTATTCTTTATTATTTTTAACATTTTATGTTTTTATAATTTTTTAATATTATATGTAGTATGTGAACATATTTAAAATAGAATAAAAACATAAAAAATAAGAATATAAATACATAGAAAAAATACCTAAACTTATACATGTATAATTTATACTCCTATTTATTTAAAGTGAATGAATAACATCAGAAAAAATAAAAAATATATTTGTGTACATCAAAATAATTTGTAAATATATAAAAAATAATAAAATAATAAATAACAATATACTAAATAAAAATAAAAGATACAAAACATAGATGAATATACATATAAATACACCGTCAAGAATTATCTTGTAAAATAAAAATCATATTAAAATACTACATAAATATTAAACATTTTTTATAATAAAAATTTTAAAAAAATCATTTACTATTTTTAATTAATTATTTTCTATTAAATCATGTCTGATTATCATGTAATGGCCTACATGGACCAATCACAGCTCTTCCTATGTTGATCTCAGTCAACTCAGCCTTTAGGTCACCTGACTTGACTCATGTCTTTTCCCGTGATATCTGCCCTTTTTTCTGGGCTTCTCGACCATCCATTTCATCATTTCTACACGGAAAGATCTCCCTAATCATCATTGATCTTTGCCTAAACCTTTGATCTCCTGTGCATAACCCCTATTCTTCCCAAATCGCTGGACAATAAGGGTCCTTCGCTTTGTCTATAAATAAAAGCCCACTCACCTACTTCTCTTCTCGATCCTTTCTGGAGCCCTTTATCGATCCCTTGCTTCTGTGTGTGGAGGTCAGTTAACAGCCACACTTTCCCCGCACCTGGAGAATGTTGGAGCTAGAAGAGGACGTGGTCCACGGCGAGCTTTGGCCGCCCTGCTCCCTGAGCAACCCTCAGGTATAAGAGCTGAGCCATTTTGTTTTTTAAGTAGATTTAGGTACCATCGTTAAGTTTTTTTCTTAGTTTAGCCTTCCACGCTTTAAATTAGTTTAGTTTTTAATCTTAGCAATAGTTGAAGCTGCTAGGGCTTTGGTAATTTACATGTATTATGAGCCGCTCCAATCCCCATGATCGCCTTATCTCAATCCCCCTCATGTTCTCCACTTGATCAAATCATCAAACCAACTGGATCGAGCCTTTATCTATGAATCTATGGTCCCACTCCACTGCTCATCGGACCCTCGCTGCCAATCTTCATCCGGATGCAAATCGGCTTCGTTGTTGGTCGAGGAATATCATGCCGAGCCGAGGAATGTCTTCATACAGTTCCCAGCATCAACAGACCCGTATTGGGTCGATTTTGACCCTGCAGGAGTCTCTCTAAGCGCTTCGTCTTCATCGATAGACCAGGACCCCATCATTGGGTCATGTACCTTCCCGAGCCCCTCTGCCACTACAGACAGCCATCCCGCAGGTGTAGAACCACAGAGCTTCATAATAAATCACTAGATGG
Organism: Ottelia alismoides; assembly: GCA_037367405.1. Lineage (NCBI taxonomy): Eukaryota > Viridiplantae > Streptophyta > Magnoliopsida > Alismatales > Hydrocharitaceae > Ottelia > Ottelia alismoides. The sequence continues at coordinate 94,438 of JAZKJV010010260.1, read as the reverse complement.
AAGAGAAAGAAATGATCGAAGGATGGGGAAGACATGTTCTTATCTGTTCTTCCTGAAGAGAGGCCACCATTGGATCAAGGGGAACACCCGGTTCTAATCCTAGCCCTTCATCCAACGACGAAGCGATGTGGTACTAGACCGTTTGATGCCATCATGTGAAATGATTTGATTTGTCGGTCAGTACAAATAATGGGTAGATTCACCAATGCTCCCTCTGCCTCTCATTATTTTTATTTAGTACTTCAAAAATTGTTTGTAGTATAAATAAATAGGGGAATTTTGCAGTAGACCCTGGAATTTCTTGAGTATTCCACTTATCTCTTCGTCAGCTTAGTCATGTGGGTCGCCCACTTGAGTTAGGGTAATTTATATGCATATCCAACCGATTTTTGTATTTCACTTTAGTTGAATAAATTGATTATTTAATGTATATTTTCAGGGAAAATTTGTATCAGGACCCAACATTTCTGTATATTTGCTTTTATGCCCTTCCAAGTATGCACATATTTATATTTAGCGTAAAATTTACGCTAAGGTCCCTAGATTTTGTATTTGTGATTCTAAAATGCATGAAAGGTTTCTCTAAATTGCAGTTTGGTCCCAATCAATGAGTTAAATTGAATTATCTTGGCATTTTTGTGAAAAGTAGTTCCTATTTTGAATTTTATTTTGCAAAAATTGTGTTACATGCCTTGAATGATGTGCTTCCTAGTTGTGATTTTTACTTTGCATTTAGAGGAATTTATTCATTTATTAAAAATCAAATTGTAACTTTTTATTCCTAGTCTAAATTTAAAAATCACGAAAAATATCAAAACACCTCTAAAAATTATAAAAAAACTATATTATCTATATTATTTTATAATATAACTCCATACCCAAAATCACATAAAATAGCAAAAGAAAAAGTTAATAATTGAAAAACAAAACTTATAAAAATCTGAAAAACGATTTTAAAATCCCAAGAATATGTTTTTATATTTATAAATTTTATTTATATTACTATCTATATATTAAAATTAAATTGAAGAATTTTATATTTAGTTTTCTATCTTTAATCTTCATTTCAATCCCGACCTATTATTTAATCCCTGATTTCGGATATTTATGACTTTAAAATGCATAAAAATTAGCAAACAATTCCCAAAAAATTATAAAAACATGATATATATATAACTCAAAAACAATTTATTTGTTGTACATTATTTATTTTTACTAGTATTTATAATTAGATTACTCTATATGGATATAAAGCCTTATGTAGTCTATCATAGATTAATAAGAAAAAGAAAATATAAAATCAGAAAATTAAAATCTAAAAAAATACTTATATGTAATATATATTGAAATTAAATATATATATATTTAAAATATATATATATACATATAAAAAATTAAAAACCCACAAAAAAAGAAAAAAAAAAGAAAAAAAAGAGATAAAAGACATGTTTGTACACACTACGCATCCATTAGCAATAATCATAGGCTATTGTTTTCTCTATGTAGTTCGACCTCTACATGCTTCCTTGCTATACACGTAGTCTTGTAGAGAATAATTAATTTTACCTCGCATTTTTGCCATTCATTGCTATTACTCTTACATGGGTTAACTATCGATTAATCGCGATCTCTTGGGTGGTCAATGGACCGACTACGGTTTCACCTTGTGGAACCGTATGACCCTCAAAAGATTATGGTTATAAAATGGCGTTGTTGCCGGGGAGTAGTGTTTGTAGCCTATTTTATGTATAGTTATTTGTTCATTTATTGATTTATTGATGTAATTAGTGATACATTTTTCTTGAGCATATTTATTCATTTATTATTTGTACATAACTCATTTTGATATTTTATTTGATTATATGTGCCAATATACGTCTCTTTGTAAATTTGTTATGAGGGCTCGCTGCATGAGGATAGCTTCTTAGTAGGCCGATGCAGCCAAGCTTTGTAGAGACTAATCTTCATACTTTGACCAGTTGGAGGGGAATCAAGTGGAGCAAAGAGAAAATACTAGCAGAGAATTATTTTAGATTTATTTATTGGTGAGAAAGAAATTCATTCATAATTAGTAATAACTAAAGACTTGGACACTACTCTATTGTACGAGGTCCAATGCCTGGGTGATAATTCTCGTTGGGGCCTCATCACTATTTTTTTCACGCTTACACCACCCTTCTTTTATTTTGTTTCTTGATCTTTTATGTTCTCTGACTTTCTTTTTATTTGTTTTGTGTGCTTGGAATCCTTAAACTTAGGTTGTTTCTATCGGTAATTAGGTCTAGACCTTAATAAGAAGCATGTGTCTATAGTCTCTTACGATTTAAATCCATGCACCGCGAGAGACATCATACAACACTTGCAGGACTTGTTGTGACGGGCATCGAAATGTCTCCAAGACCAGACTTGAGGTTTTGGCTCTGAATAATTTACATATGGTTCTTCATGACTAATAGAAACTATTATCAAGGGCGATTTTGTCGATTTCAACCCTGCAGGAGACTCTCAAGGAACTCCATCTTTGCCGACGAACAGGACACCATAATTGGGTTCTGGACTTTTTTGAGCCCCTCAACCACTGCGGACAACCATCCTGGAGTTGTAGAACCCCAGAGCTTCATAAGAAATCATTGGATGGAGGAGAACAAGACGATCGAAAGATGATGAAAGACTAGTTATTCAACATTCCTCCTGAAGAGCGGCCACCGTTGGATCAAGGGGTGTGCCCAGTTCTAATCCTAACCCTTGATCCAATGATGAAGCGATGCGGTGCTGGACAGTCTGATGCCTTCAAGTGAAATGATCTGATTTGTCGGTCAATGCAAATAATTGGTAAATTACCCAACGTCCCTTCTACCTCTCATTATTTGAGTTTATTACTTAAAGATTTGTCAATAGTGTAAATAAATAAGGGACATTTGTATTAGAATCCTGGAATTTCTTGAGTATTCCACTTATATCTTTGCCAACTCAACTCACGTGGGTCGCCCATGTGAGTTTGAGTATCTAACCGGTTTTTTAATTTCACTTTAGGCCAATAAATTGAATGTTTAGTGTACATGTTCAGGGAACATTAGTATCAAGACCCAGTATTTTTTATATTTACATTTATGCCCCTTATAAGCGTACATATGTTTATATTTAGCGTAAAAGGTCCCTGGATTTTGTATTTGTGATTCTAAAATGCAAGTAAGGTTTCTCTAAATTGTAGTTTGGTCCCTGTCAGTGAATTGAATTATCTTGGCATTTTTATGAAAAATATTTCTTTATTGAATTTTATTTTACAAAAAATATGTTATACGTCTTAAATGATGTGTTTCCTTGCCATGATTTTTATTCTGCATTTACAGGCATTTATTCAATTATCAAAACTCAAACAGTGACTTTATATTCCTTTTCTAACTTTAAAAATCCCAAAAATCATCAGAACACCTCTAAAAATTCCAAAATAATATATTATCTATATTATTTTATAATATCACTCCAGACCAAAAATTACATAAAAATAGAAAAAGAAAAACTTCAAAATTGAAAACAGCCAAAAATTTATAAAAAAATCAGAAAAATGATTTTAAAATCCCAAAAATATGTTTTTCCTATTTCTGAATTTTATTATATTATTACTGTCTATTAAAATTGAATTGAAGAATTGTGGACTTATTTTGCTTTTTTTAATCTTCATGTCAATCTCAATCTATTATTTAATCATTGACTTGGTATACTTTTTTACTTTAAATATGCATCAAAATAGCAAAAATTCTTGAAAATCACAAAAACATGAGAAAAATATTTGAAATATTGTGGTTCTCACTGAAGTATCCTACTTCTCTTGAGATGCACAACATTAGATAAAAAGAAATTATTTTCACCTAATTTTGGTTGAACACTGCAGGCAGCCTACACCTTGCAATGGAAGTTATTATAGTTCAATTCGACATGTGTCGGAATGACAGTCTTGGTGGCAGTTAGGTTGTCTGTCTTTTGTCTCATCTCAGCCAAGTTTTTTACAAGCTGAGACAGACAATCTAGAGTTGGGTTAACCTGGGCAACCTCGGAATACTTGGCTTAATGAGATCATTGATTTTGCTAATAGGAGGGAGGCTGTTGTTGGTAACCCTGAGAATAGTGAGGAGGAGGAGGAAGAAGAGAATGGTATTGTTGGTACTACGAAGAGTACTGGTGATAGTAATGAGCAACTAAGTGCTGATAATTCTGACGGCGGTATCCAGACTGCTGCTGAAAATTGTACTACCTCTAGTTGTACCTTTACTGGGAGGCTACTGGTGACGGGTCGAGTTAGGCTAGTAGTTCCACCCTTGTTGTTGTTGTGAAATGGTCGGTTGACCTAGTTCTCTTGTGGTTGTCCCTGAGGATGGGTCAGCTACTAGTCATTGACCCAAATGACACTCACCTCTTGAATGAGTGGGAGAGGTGGAGAACAATACTTAATATACTGATGTTGGTATTCATCAGCTACTAAACGACCATATGAGTTTGCAGTTGTCGTTACTACTGCTCCGGGACCTACACATAGTATACATGGTAGATCGGAGGTTAGTTGGGACTCGGTTGAGGCAGTGGTGGCAATGTATGCTCCTTCTTCTCAGTTGGAGGCTCAGTAGTGGTGGTCACTACGTTACATGCACAGATAGTGTTCACCAACAACTCCAGCTACTTCGTGATGATGTGGAGATTGTATAATCCCTTCATTCTCTACTAAAACCCGACGAGCTTCTCTAAGTCATGTGACCTATTATCAATAATTTCGACTTTCAATAGGTGGTTCCCAATGATAGTTAGGACGGAGTTGTCACACCCGTCGACTTCATGGGTATCTTTCATATTCACATTTCTATGGAGAACCTACTGTGGTGGCTGTTGGGACTAGAAGGTACAAGATGAGGATGGTACAATCTCTCCTTAAGCCATGTCCTTAAATCTGCCAAACATCGTCCTCGTCCTTTTTGAAGTGAGATCCTCCATAGGCGGAATCAAGAAGACGTTGACTTTCTTATATCAATTCCAAAAACAAGTGTTGGACCAAGCTGGTCCTTAGGATGTCATGGTGGGGGCACTTCTCCATCAGACCACTAAACCTCTCCCAGGTTTCATAGATGGATTCTTGAGGTCCTTGAGAGATGCTAGCCATCTTCGACCGCATGATATTGTGACGTCTCAAAGGATAGTACTTATGAAGAAAGCTGACTTCATGTCCTCGAAGGTCGTCGCCACCTTACCCATATGGTTTATCCAGTAGAGAGCTTTAACTTAAAGGCTGAATTGGAAAGCGATCATCTTGACTATGCCCGACGAGATGTTGGAGCAGTGAGTCATGCTGCAAATGTTACCGAACTACTGTAGATGGAAATACAGCTCCTCATTTGAGTTCCCATGGAATCTAGGGAGGAGCGAAAGAAGCTACAGCTTTAGTTCGAAATATCTATGGATCGGTTATACGGTCGGCACTAGGGTTGTATGACTGCTTTCATGTTGGCTTTGGTCAGCCTATCCCTTCCTCATCTCCCACTCCACAAGGTCCATCTATAGAGTGATCATCTCACCTCCTCCTCCTCGAGGTGTCTCCCTCTCTTCAGATCTCCTCCTCAAATCATTTATTATATCTTAGAAAGTGACCTGAGCTAGTCCTTAGTCAGTGAGATACTGCTGAATGGCCTGGGTAGAGGCTAAGAGCTGACTGATAACATCATTCTGACTAGGCTCAGTACCCTGCTCTATTTTTGTCTCTATGTTCCACTATTGGGGACTCTTTCCTCTTCCTGTTGGAGCCATATCTGATGATGTTTGTGAATGCTTTGGCTCGAGATCTGGGTCAAGATCTGCAATGGGAGATACACCCCGATCAGTCTGTAGGCAAGCCCAAGAATAGTTCAGAGTTAGGGTCAATATTGAATCTTTTTAGCGATGGAGAAGAGTATGGAGTGAAATCAATCTCCGTCCAAAAAGGGCAAAACTCAGGAAGAGAGTTTTCCTGTCTGGGTGAGGAAGAAGAAGCGGGTTGTCCTAGTGATGGTTCACAGAGTCTAAACAATGGTCCTGGGAATCTCCTCGAATTATTGGAGAGACCGAGATCAAGGAGTCGATATGGATGTCAGCGTAGTCTTGATTAGGTCATCTTGGAGTCATCATTTCAAATCAAGAGAGAATATCAAGTTGGATGAAAGATACGATGATTAACGAGAAAAAAGGAGTGTAAAATACTAGAAGGCTCACAATGAGCGGTGGTAAATAAGGAAGTAAAAGGAGAAGAATGGCAAAAATGCGCAAGTGCATGGGACTTTGATATTTGAACATATTTTCAATAAACAAACACCAACAAAATTGATTCCCCAACTCAACCCAATGTGAAGCTGTATGACTTCTGCTATTTTTATCTTTCCAGATTTAGGGTTATTGATTCCGATAAAAATTATCACGAGTCCATAAGTTGCTAGCCCTAGTGGAGATCATGTACTACAATGAAGAGTCTCCACGTACTTGTTCCACCTCCTGTGTATCCTGTGATTTACTCTTTTTAATGTCCTCGCCTCGTGCCTCGGTGGCTACTCAGCCAAAAGAAAGAAAGAGGAAGCTGATAATGGTGAACCCAAATACTTCTGACCAAGATCACAACGAAATCACACGGGTCCTATTCGAACACAAAATGATGAGACAGACACAACCGTTAGGGCGTGGCCTAACCTCAGTACTTCAAACAAAGTCGGGATTCCACACAAGGCAGGAACACTGTCATCAACAAGGCCCTACTCATCAACTAAGGATAGAATCGCCAATATTTCTCTAGTCCCTAGTGATTGTTGAGGTAGCCACATATCGAATTTTTGTCTCTATTTGTTAAGGGTCATGCCTCGCTCTATCAGGAGGGTAAGTGAATAGAATATGGGATTTGTGAACCCCTGATGATTACATGATATGATGTGATAATAGGCTGAAATTATGTGGAATACAATATCAATTCCTAAGTTACAAAGTCTAAATTCACATAATCTATGTCTAATTTATTCCATGCACACATGAAGAGAAAACCTCTTAATTACACAGAATAAAAGTGACACATTCATGATTCTGCATCCAGATAAATTATTCTCAATGAATTCTACTACATGGTTATATGATGGGAAGTATTATTTTACCAAAGTTGATGATCATCCTTGTTAATTCATCACCTTGAAGAAATTCCCTCTACTCTAAAATATCTCAAAGGAATTAAAAATGTCATGGAGTTTAATCAACAACTAGCACATCGATGGCTCTACATTTCTTTGAACAATTTATGTTGACAAGAAAAGAAAAGGGAGGTTTATGTAAAAGTCTCATTCTTTATTTTCATAAATGGAGTCACCAACTTTATCCCCTTTCCCATGCATATATAGAGTCCCACGTACTCCTTATGCATGCCTTCCCCATGCACTATTAAATTCTTGTCTATATTCTCTCTTTATTTACAAGATGAGGAGCCGCACCACTCAAATATAAAAACCATGCACGCTCCTCATGCACTCGTCTCTCATTCCATATACTCGACCTCTCCCTCTCTCCTTTTTTTATGCAGACACAAGGATATCACCTCGTCTCCAGCCATCTTCTTGGACTTCAGGCCGTCATCTCTGCTTTGTTGTATCTCGTGCGTGTCATTCTCCTTCGTTCAGCCACCGGCACCATCTCGTTGCATCCCGCAACTGTCCATCACCAGCTGTGCACCCCACCTGTTGTACACTCCTCTCGCGCTAGCACGCACGCACAACCACCGTCCCCAGCTGTACGTGGCTGCATGACCAGTCCCTACCCTCCAGTCGTATGCAGCCATCCTCCGACGTTGTACGTGGGCTCTATCCGTCGCCGTGCGCAGCCGTTCCTCGCGTGCAGTCCCTCGGTCAAGCCCGCGCACCTGCACGCCTCCACACTCTCCAACCCACACTGCCACCATCTGTGCCATCCTCCTCCAGCAGCAACTGCCCGGGTGGCCTCTCTCTTATTCCAGATGCAGTGTTGCGCTTCTAGCAACTCTCGCTCCAGCTCGTGTCACCCTTGTGAAAGCAGCCTCCAGAATCACCTCTCCCCTTCTGCTTTCGTATTTTTATTTTAAACGTTTTGGATAGATTAGAATTCCAGTAACCTTTTTGACTAGTCATTAACTTAGCTTCTTTGTCTTCTAATTGAAATTTACCCTTTCTTTATTTTTAATTATGCAGACTTCACATTTCCAGCATCTTTGATTCTTTAATCAGTTGAGTTAATTTTATCTTAGTTTTATTGCAGAACAACCCCTATATTTTACTCTAATTTCAAGCTAACCCATGCCTACTCTTTCCATATTTTTAAAGTATTTTAAAATTAGATAAAACACCCAAAAAAATCTTTACAAATTACGAGAGTTTACTAAGAATACTTTGACATATGTTTCGTTGTTGTCTAACAACCTCTAACTTGCAATTAAAATAGAATCTTTCATTATCCGTTAGTAGTTGTATGCAAAATACTTCAAAGAAAATGAGCGAAGCTTGCTAAGTCCCTGTGGATCGAACCTCAACTTGCCCGTTACGTTCTCTTATGTTCATTTTGTGTAAGTAGTTGTAATATTATTTGTTTGATTTTGATTATTCGTGGTAACACAACGACTTGATAAAGTCACCTTCATAAACTGCGAAAAATCTCGTCAACATTTTGGCGCCGTTGCCAGGGACTAGGCAACATTTGCAATTTTTCTTCTTCATTTTAACATAGTTTCAATTATCTAATCCGTGCATTTTATGTTTTGCAGGTACTTAGGCTTCAAAAAGAAAAAAATCATTTGTCTTTTCATGCATTTTTCGCAAACTTGTAATTATTAATACCCCCCCCTTTTCTCATAAAAGCTGACCATTAGTAGGACAAAACATTACGGATTAACGCCAGAAGTGCAGGAACTGTGAGTACCTCTTTATCTTAGGCATCTTAATCTTTTTAAATTTCCTGCATTTGTTTGTGCGCCAACTTAAATCGAAAAAAATAAAAAAAACTTCTTCTTTGCATCATCTCTGTGTTCTTCTCCCTCTGCTCACCTAAAAAGATCACCAAAATGTGCTTTATCACGCTAAAAAGATAAACTTGAAAGGCCACCGTAGTGGCCCGATCAGAAAGCGGGGAAAATTTCTAAATGCTTGTTTTGATGCACGTGTATGACACAAAAATCATGAGCACATAGAATCCTTGGATAGAGATAAGAATCCCTGACGCTACCTGGGATTGCAGAGAGAAATCGTAACTCCTCGATGCGTTGGGCAAGGTTCTTGTGGGAAGAACAGATCTCACGATCTGAGCACCGCACCCTGGATCCCCCAGCCGGATTAGGACATCGATTTCTCACAATCTTCCTAATTTCTCTGAAAACTTTTGTTGAATCACTAAACTAAAATAGAAAAGATAACCGCTTCCGTGATATTTTTTTGTGTGAGTTGGTGAATCAGCAACTTTTCTGGTGTATTGTGTTGTGTATGCTAGGTCGTAGGTCTCTGAAAAATCCATTGCAACAACCGTTAGAGTATGACCCGATCTATAAAAGAAAACCCAACTCATCTTCTTCAACTGAGCAACCTGAGAATTCATCTGACCTAGGAGACATGGGAGAAGAAAGACCAAACCCTATGGACCTCATCCTACATCAACTGCAACTTTTGAGAGAGGAAAATGCGACGATCCATCATACCATATCACCTCACATTCGACCACCACACATTAGTACACATTATAACCCGAAGACAAAAGACTTAGTCCATTGGGTCCAGATTCCACCTGAGGTAGGAGACTTTGAAATAAAGCCCACATCCCTCTTCTTAATCCAAAAATACTATGGAAATGACTATGAAGATCCTTTCCTCCACATCTAAGATTTCTGATCTGCTTGTGACACAATGAGTATACCTGGGGTAGAAAAAGAATACATCTACATGAAAGCCTTCACCCACTAACTCAAGGACATAGCACTCCTATGGCTTCAAAATTATGGAACTCCATTCACATCCTGGGACGCCTTAAGAGAGGCATTCATCAAGAAATACTTCCCAATAGGAAAGACAAATGCCCTGAGACAAGCTAGATCATCATTCACTCAGAAGAACAAAGAACCCATTCATGAAGTCGGGGAGCATTTTAAGGAATTACAAAGGAAATGCCCTCATCATGAAACCCTCAAATGGAAATTGGTTCAGATATTTTATGAGGGCATAGACACATCATTCAAGAGAGTTATCGACGTCTCATGTGATGGGAATTACATTAGCCGCGATGAACATTTTGTCTGGACTTTATTTGAAAACATGGCTAATAATTCGGTGAATAGCTCATCCATCAAGCAATATAGTGGGCACATAAGACCTGTAAATATAGTGAATCATGAGAACTCCACCAGCAACTCATCCAAACAAAGTCATGACAAATGGGAAGTTCTGTCCAAACAGATGGATCTAATGACCCAAGCCATAGGAAACCTAGCTCTGAATAAAGCTCTGAACAAAATCTGTGGGGTTACGTTTGACCCTAATGTTCAGGACTTTGGCCATTTACCATTCTCTCATGACCAAGAATTGACTCCTAAGACTATAAATTGGGTACAAAAAAATCTAGGAGGGTCATTTTCAAATACTTAAAATCCAGAATGGAGAGAGCAATCCAATTTTGGATGGAATGGGCAACACAACAAATATCATTTTCAATCGCAGCCCCAACAACCAACAGGGCTTCCAATGACTCAACCTCCGATAGCTGTAAACTTTGACACATTGACTCAAGCCATACAACAACTCGCGACAGCACAACAACATGCCATTCAGGCGCAACAACAGGCCAACGCTGAGAATGCTCGACAATTTACTGAGATACGATCCTACATTCCAGCATTGTCACCTCAACCCTTGCCCAATCCTAATACCATTAGTGCTAGCTCCTCCGGATGATTCCACACCCCACCACCAGCCAATTCTTTCACGTCACCCCATGGATTCCAAGCTCAAAATCAAGGATTTTCTGCCCCAACTCATAAGACCAATAACTTCAGCCAAGGAACCCATCCTCAAGGTTTCTCTATATCCACCCAAGGATCCAACATGCATCAACCTAAAAATCAAGTGACTTTCAGAACACCAAATCAACCCAACTAGTCAGCTAATGTCGTGACTCTCCGAAATGGGGAAAAAACATATGCCTCTACCATACCACAAACTAATACAACCGATGAGGCTCAAATCGAGGAAGAAGAGGAAATTGAGAATGAAGAAGGACAGACTGAGACCACCATATCTCCTCCCTCCATCCCCTTTCCTGAATCTTTTCGTAGGAAAATTCCCAAATCACCCATCCTCGAACCCGAGTTGGAGAAACTCTTCTCAGACATTGTCATCGAGATTCCACTGCTGAAAGCGCTTGAACAAGTTCCAGCCTTTTCTCGCTTTCTAAAAGAGAAATGCACACCAAAGAGGAAACCAAAAGGAAAGAATAAAAAGAATCATGAGGACATCGAAAAACATGTTCTTCCTCAAGAAACATCAGATGTCATTTCACACCTCCTACCTACAAAGAAGAAAGATCCAGGTGCACCGTTGGTGAAGTGCACTATCGGGAAGCTGACATTGGAACGTACATTGTTGGATAATGGTACCTCGATTAACTCCTCCCTACTGTTATTCTGGAGCAGTTTGATTTGGGAAAATTAAAACCTGTCTCAATGATTTTACAAATGGCTGATCGTTCTGTGAAAAGACCAAAAGGATTACTTGAGGATGTAATAGTCACGGTTCAGGGACACCAATTCCCAATAGATTTTGTTGTTATGGATATGAACCCAGCTAATACACTAAGTGAAACTCCCATAATACTTGGACGACCATTCTTGGCTACTGCCAAGGTACACTTTCATTATAAGGATGGGAGAGTGGAGTTTAAAGTTTATGGCAAGGTCATTCATGTGGATCTTATCATCCCCACTTCATTTGACTCTGAGACTAAAGATTGTGGTTGGATAGAGAATTGTGTTGTGCTTGATATACAAGATGATTTTGCGCCTATCCATCTCTCCAAAGGCCCTCTGGAGGTTAGTCTGAACACCTTTCAATCCACTTACAAGGACATGTCCCATAAAATTGCTACATATAATCTAAACTCTGCACTCGAAGCTTCACCATGCCCTCTCATTGGTCAGGAAATTTTTGAGTTAGATGAAGCCTGGGACACACTGGACACTGAACTTAGAGCCATGATCATGCCTACGATGGCGCCACCATTTGAGACTATTTCATCAGTAAAAACATCAGAAGAAACTGCTCCTTTGACCCCACCAACACCCATTGTCGAACTGAAGCCCTTACCACAAGATCTGAAGTATGCTTTCCTCGATGATGCACACACTCTACCGATCATCATTAATGCCAACCTAGATCACACTTAGGAAAGTCAACTCATGAAAGTATTGAAAAAGAATTCTCAGGCTATTGGTTGGAAAATAACTGACTTGAAAGGAATAAGCCCGACATTCTGCACACACCACATATATTTGGAAAATGACAGTAATCCCTCTCGAGAAATGCAAAGACGATTGAATCCTAATCTACGAGGGGTTGTGAAGAATGAAATATACAAGTGGTCGAGTGCCGGCATCATTTATCCGATAGTCGATAGTCCTTGGATTAGTCCCCTCCAAGTCGTCCCCAAGAAAGTTGGATTAACAATTGTGAAAATGAGAAAGGAGAGGATATCCCTACTCGAGTGGCAACATCTTGGAGAGTCTGTGCCGATTATAGAAAACTCAATAAGGCTACATGAAAAGACCACTTTCCACTACCATTCATAGACCAAATCATTGAGAAACTAGCTGGAAAAGAATTCTTTTGTTTCTTGGATGGATATTCTGGCTATAACCAAGTGGCCATAGCACTTGAAGAACAAGATAAAACCATTTTCACTTGTCCATTTGGAACATATGTCTTCCGTCACATGCCTTTCAGACTCTGTAATGCCCCAGCAACATTTCAAAGATGCATGATGGCAATTTTTACCGATATGATCGGCGATTTTATGGAAGTATTTATGGATGATTTCTCTATTTTTGGAGACTCTTTCGAGGAAACACTTAGATTTTTGGATAGAGTCCACTAAAAATGCATTGAAGTGAATCTGATATTATCTTGGGAGAAATCACATTTTATGGTGAAACAAGGGATTGTGTCAAGACATGTTGTGTCAAAGAAAGGGATGGAAGTAGATCCATCGAAAATTGAGACCATCACCCACTTAGGTCCACCCGTGAATATAAAGGGTACTCGGTCCTTCCTAGGTCACGTTGGTTTTTACCGTCGATTTATCAAAGATTTCTCAAAAATCTCATGCCCTCTCACCAAACTACTTGAAAAGGACCAAGATTTCACATTAACCGAGGAAGTATACGAGTCCTTCAATACACTAAGGAAAATCATCACTGAAGCACCCATACTGCAATCCCCTGATTGGAACTGTGAATTCGAAATCATGTGTGATGCTTCTGATTATGCTGTTGGGGTAGTTGATGAGCCGAAAATTCTCTCAATCAATCCGGGATAAAATAATCACACTCGGGTCGTTGCGACCAGGATCAAGAGAGAAAATCAGTTCAATCAAGAAAAAGAGAAGCAAACCACCAATCAAGCAGATAAAACAAGAAAATCAAAAATAGTGGCCCTGGCTATGAGATTAGCCTGGTGTAGCACCCAGGGTCGGACTCAGGGAGCACGAGTTGGCCTTGCGGCCTACGAACTAGTCAACTCACAAATAAGGGATGAAAATGTGTTTTTGATGGTTTTTAAATATTTTTATATTTTTTTGGATTTTTAATAATGAGGAAAATAAGGAAAAGGCAAAAACAATCACATTCAACAAATTATTTAAACACTCTAAAAAGCTCCAAAAATTCAAACAAATATATTTTTATGTTTTTTAGATTTTTGCTATTTTTTGGTGAATTTTTTAGATTTTTACAAATTTTATTTAATTTTTTTAAAAATACAGAGAATGCAGAAACACAAGTAAACTGTCCAGTCAGGCTTGAAAGACTAAATTAAAATATCAAATGATCCTGTAAAGGCCTGGAGGTAATTTTATTAAAAATATAAACAATAAAGAAAATTCAGAAGAAGAGTTTGTAATTTTTTGGTTTTTCTATGATTTTTTAGAATTTTTATTATTTTTTAAAGTTTTTTCAATTTTTAGGGTTTTTATAAATCCAAAAATATCCAAAAATGGAAAGAAAATCAAGGACACATAAATTAACAAATCCTAATTTTTTTTGAATTTTTAAAAGAGTTTTTATATTTTTTATGAATTTCTAATCTGGACAGCCACAAAAACAATGGTTTTTGAATTTTTAAAAATAATAAAAAGCCTCAAAAATGTTCCCAAATATTAGGGAAAATTTTACACAGTGGCAGGAGCCACGTATCCAATTTTCACGCAGTTTGAGTTAAATTTGATATTTTATTTAAATCCAACAAAGGCTCATAGTATACAAGGACCTAAATGTAATAAAAAATAAGTCCAGGGGCCAATCAGTAACACGGCATAAAAGCCCAGGGCCCAAAGTGGAAAAAGTCCAATAAAACACGCACAACGCACGTGGACCAGGCACGGAAGGACTGAAATGCAATTCCTATTTTAAAACATGTAAACAAGAACACACAAGAACTGTAGGGTATATATTGCAATTTCACCAGGTCCCCACGTGTCAATGCACGTGGTACACAATCATAGGGACTAATATGCAAATAAAGTTAACATAAAGGTCTAGATTGCAATTATACAAAAATAAAAACAACTATATTCTATATTTACAGGACTAACTAATAAAAGCGAAAGCAGGAGGGGCCTACGGTTAAATTACCCCTTATTATACGAGGGGGAGGCGTGCCACGTGTGATATCAAACGGCTGAGGGGCGCAACGCCTCTGCGAAGAAGTCAGCTCGGATCAGATGGCCGAGGGCCAGCCACGTGTGAGATCGGACGGTGGCTGCTACGCGGCTAACCCTTCACCTGGATGGACGGCGAAGAAGGAGCCATGTGGATGATCTGACGGTAAGGGATCATGGGCTCCTCCTCGTGTGAACGTGTGGTCCATATCAACTCCAGGGAGATCTAACGGTTGCTGGACTCCTCAAATGGATGGATCTAATCTAAACTGGAGCGTCGGGGAAGATCGAACGGCTTCAGGGGATCCTGGAGGAATACGGCTCCGGCAAACTTCGCCGGAGCACCACGGGTGCGTTGGACCTCCGCTGCTGCTGATGGAATGTGGAATAGACTCGCCTCGATGCTCCGCAACTGATGAACTCCTCCGATGACGCCAGGAAGCTCCGAGGAGCTCCGGCGACGAAGGCGGAGCTGGGCCTATGTGCTCGAATGTCCAGACCCACAGATGGGTCTTCTTAGCCCTGCAAAATAGCACGAGACAACTCCTGGGTCGAGGGGAAACTGCCTCATCCCGGTGAGAGGCGAAATGGGTGGTTGGCGCGTCGGGGCGGCACCCTCTAGCGATGCGACGGCGGAGGAGGATGGAGGACCTGCTCCGGGGTGAGACAGGGGGGATGGATGAGTGAAGAAGGTGGAAAGGAGTATGGCGAAGGTAGTGGAGTAGTCGGATGGTCAAATGGGTGGTCGAAGTGGAGCGAATTGGTCGGCGACTTTGGCGGAGCGAATTGGGGGAAACGTGAAATTAAGCTAAACTAAGAACGATCTGACCTAATAGATGGCTGAAGTTGACTATGCTGGCGCTCAGGGAGCTCCAGGGGTCATTGCCTCAAGGGGACGTCACTTCCCGAGGCTGAGCTCGCTCAGTGGCGGAGCACGGCGGTGATCGCCGTCGGATCGATGGTTCCCGGTGGCCCGAGCCTCGCTTCGACTCTCTCTCGCATGGCTGTCACTCAGGCGAGGTGGAGGAGCTCACTGGCGTCGAGGGGGAAGTCCAAAGATAGCATGAATAACGCGGCGGAGGTGGAACTTTATATGGCTAGGGGTCCGAGAAGACGAGCTCGGGCATGGATGTGAGGAGCTCGGATCCCTAGAACCCACCCCGGGCGAGGGTCGCGAATAAGCGAAGATCAAACGGAGCCCGAGGTATAGATATTTGGCGATCGGATTGAGCGGGGAATATTGGGAGAAGTTAGGTCGGTCGCTTGGATCCGGAACAGAGGTGGTCCAGGGGGAGAGTTGACCGGGGATCAACAATCCCCCGTGGACCAATGGGATTTCAGATTTCATTAAATATTTGATAATTCAATAAAGAATAATAAATGAATTAATTTCGAAAAACATAAAACATGAAAATTGTTTATTTATTTTAAAATTATTTTTTAGTGATTTTTATTTATTTTTTTGAAATAAAAATAATGTATTTACAATTTAGTATTATTATATATAGGTATATACAACATATATTTTTTATTTTTGATTTTAATTATTTATGTTTATACAAATTATTCCAAATTTATATTTTATTTATTTATAGAATAAAATTTGGAATAATATGGTTTTTTTATTTTTATTAATTATTTACAAGGGTTAAATAAATAGTGTTATATACATATATGCATGGTATATATACAATGTTGATTTTGTTTTTTATTTTTATTTCTTTTTATTTTATTTTTATTTTTGTGATTTTTATTTTATTTATCTACATTATGGAATATGGAATATGTACATATTTTTATGGTATTTTTATTTATTTATTTATAAGGGGAAATAAATATATATGTTATTTATATACATATGGTTTATGTACAACGATGAAGGGATTTTTATTTCTTTTCATTTTCTCCATTTTTATTTTAATTTTTATATTTACAAATATATACCATTTTCATAAAAATGCAATTTTGTTTTATTTAGAGGAAAATATTTTTATTTATGTACAGGTATATATACACACATGAGCTTCCCTATCTCTCTCTACTTGGGTTCTTTTTGCGGTCAGGACCATGCTGAGCCTTCCCTTGGGATTAGGTCGCTCAATATTTATTCTAAATATCTCCCTCTTTTTCTTTTTTTTCTTTATTCTTTTATTTATGCACAAAAACATGCTAATTATTCATTTTTACACAATGCATGCTGAATGGTAATTTTTGCTATTTACAAGGATATACATGTGTTTTGCATAGGTTTTGTAGCTAAAATAAAAGAATAAAGAGTGATGAATGGGTATTCATCATCCCCATATACTTAACTTTGCTAGTCCCTTAGCAAACACTTGTTTGAAAAATAAGTGAAAAAGAGAAAGAAAAAGAAAGAGAAAAAGAGGAGAAAATGCATGGATCAATGATGATTATTAAACTTGCCTTCATTAAATTGAAATATGGAGCTCGATCAGATCTTTGGATTATTAATGTGTCGGAACCTTATTTGGACTTAAGCTTAAAACCTAACAGCCTCTAAGTTCCACCAATCTATGGGCAAGACTCCTCAATAAACCAGATCAGAACAAGTCTACATACACAAACTCTAATGACCATGAATCTTTCCTTGTACGGTGTAAGTGATATGTAGCTCCCCACCTCAGAAGTAACAAAGAAACAACCTCCCCCAACCTGGTAACTCTAATGCCTCGGTCTAGCAACTCTTTCCTCGAGAAGCTGGGTATTCCCTTCTAAGTTCAAGTGCAACCGGCTCAAGAAGAGGGGGAAGAAGAGAATGGATCATGGCCAGTGTAACCATGTATCCTTGGGAGCTCTAACCAGTGTAGTTGAGTCTCCCGCTGCAAGCTTCATGAGATGGAACATGTATACCATAAGCTTTTGCTTTATTTGCACTATATACACTCCGGTGGGATTATTAAATTTTCAATCCGACCCACCACTTTTTTGGAGTTCTTTTCTTTTTGCACATTTTTTATGTGCATATGTACAACATATCTACATGGTGTAGCATATATAGAAGGAGTTTTTCCTCTTGAGCCAGTAGACCATCCCTCTTTTGAAGCTTTATTGCAACCCACGGCTTCTGTCTTTAGACTACATAACCACCAGACCAAGTTGAGACGCACTTCCTTCACTAAAAGAAGAAGAGAGGTTCCGCCTAGAAATACTACCCTCATATGCTACCCCAAGCCAAAGGAAACTGCCTCCTCACCACCTCATCCGTGGAGAGCTATGTGTAAGGTGCCGGTACAAGTAAAGACATTGTCTTTGAGAGTCATGTGTGTGTTGTTAAGTGCTCTACTTAGGCTCATCAAGATGACATATGCTCATAGCCTAATGGACTCAAAGAATTAAGTCCCAATGGACCTGAAAAGCCTTAACCCAAAGCCCTATAAGGTTCTTCTTATAATTAGGTGGATTAAGATCTTAATCAAGCTCTATTTTCCAATTTAATTCCAGGCTAGTTTAAATGTCAACTATAATCCAGGAAAAATTATACAAATATTTACAAAGATGTTATTTACAAATGTTTACAAATGTGCAAAATTTTTGAAAAATGTTTTGAAACCATGGATGTATGCATGAATGCGAAGTTTTGCAAAATATTTACACAAATTTACACAAGGTTTTTGCAAAATTTTGATTTTCAAAACATTTTGGAAAAATTTTGTACTATATACATAATTTTGATATGCACATATTTATGCACTATTTACACCAAAAAGTTTTTGAAAACCTTTTTACAAAAATAATTTGATAAATAAATAGGTATGTGCAAAATGAATTTTATATACAAGGGAAAATTTTTAATTTTTATGGATTTTTGGGTTTTTATCCATTTTTATTTATTAACGCACTCACATAAAGTACGAGTTATGGCTAAAGTATGTATGAAATATATACACACCCCCTATACTTAGCTCGAACGATGTCCTAAGAGTGATCAGGAGCGATGCAGAAGACATAACTCGTGCTTAGTATAGGGAAGTGGAAAGGAATGGCTATATACAAAGATGAATCAAAGAACAGAATGAAGAGAACTCGGTGTTTCCCCCTATACTTAGGATCAAGTAATCCTAAGTATAGTAGGCTGTATACAAAGGGAAATCCGAGTGAAGGATGTACAGGGTCTAACCCCCCCTATACTTAGGGTGAAATATCCCTAAGTATAGGCAGCAAAACAGCGGTAGAAAGACACAAAGAAGATCAACATGTATATACAAGGTGGAGGGACATCACTTCCCATATACTTAAGGTGAAGAATCCTTAAGTATAGGCAACAACAGAAGTGATGAAACAGAACAAAAGGAACAACTCGGTGTTTCCACCCCCCTATACTTAGGATGAGGTATATCCTAAGTATAGAAAAGATAATCCTAAGCGACCTGGGGTGAAAACAAACACAGAAGATAGAAAGATCAAACTAAGACGAAACACGTATATACAAAAGGTACAATGTTGAGGTGCCTCTCAACAAGCGCTAGGTTTTACGCCCCTAGTTGGGCACAAAGGTTAGGACAAAGCTGTGTCAAGGTTCAGGACGACATCTGTAAGGCGAATGTCGTACTATCGTCGCAGTCTCGATATGAGAACAGTGACGAAGTCAACAGTATAAAGAATGACACCCAGGTAGGCAATCAGGCGGGTGTCTGCTACCGACCAATGATATGGAAGTATGTGATCGGGATCCGGTAGCATAAAAGAAATCGTCGGCTCTAGATCAGACTGGAGTGGAAGCGTAGAGACGAAGAAATCAAACGTGGAGAAGGATGGATCAATTGTGGAATCCTCCACATCAATCAGTGTCTCGAAAAGTTGTGGACAGTCAAGATCAGGAGACTCTCTAAGAAAACTGATATCCGATGTATATAATGAAGAGAAATCAGACAGATCATCGAATATCTCAAGGATCGGCTCATCCTCGCGAGGGTCGTCGAGGTGAAATGGCTTAGAATTAGAAGGATCAGAAGACTCGGTTTCGTGATCCGCCAGATTGGATACACTCTCAGAAGGTAAAACCGAGTACTCATCGCGTATGGCATTCTCCTGCAGATAACCCTCGGGGAGAAATGCAAGATCAGAGGTGAGGAATAGAGGATCAGGATCTAAGAGGGCATCTACGCTACTATCAAGTATCCACTCGGTGCACCAAGCTGCATCATCATCTGAAGTGTGGCTCTCGGCAATCTGGAAGCAGGAGAAGGTACTTGTCAACACTGTGGAGGCTGGAAGTGTGTTTGCGGCTGATCCTCGTTTTGTGACAATGCTGGCTGCCAACTGGTCCTCAGCAAGTGTGTATGTCTCGTCAAAGTGGAGGACAAAAGGTTCGAATACGGGACTATCTGTATCTGATCTCTCAAAGTGGTGTCCCATATCGAACTGTGGCTGTTGGGCTGAGTCATGGTATCTGTTGGACTCCGAGAAGTGTCTCTGCAGAAAAGAAGCTGACTCCTCCAGGACTGGACACTGAAGTGACTGAATCAATGGCTGTAAAAGCTGGGGCTCCTCCGGCTCCTGGAGTATGAGAATATCTGATATCCAAGACTCGTCAACTAAGAACTCTGGGGTTGCCTCGAACTCTAGATGGAAAACCAACGGGAACTCGAACAGACTCTGGGTCAGAATCTCTGCTATCGCAGTCATCTCCTCTGTCGTATGTGGTGCTGCATCATTCAATTCCTTGGGCTGGTGTGTAGAAGTTGTATCCTCAGGTAATGTGACACACTGCACTGGTACTGCATCATCCTCATGTCTTGTTCCAACTACAGTATCTCGTGAAGATGATCTCTGTGAAAGTAACCTCGAGATGGTATCCAGTAAGTGAATGTCGGAACTGTAGTGTGAAACGCTACATGTGGTGATCACCAATGCTATCTGCTCTGCGGTCATCCCCTGCATGGAGATCTCAATAATGTCTGTCAGTGGAAGTCTGTGGTCTGGAAATCTCCTCAAGAGGTCAAGAAACCTCGGCCATGCCTCATGCAGTGGCTCCTGGGGGTCAACTGAAAACTCGGTGATCGAAGACCGCATCAACTCTACTCTACGCTGGGGAAAGTATCTCTGTAAAACTCTCAGCGTAGCTCTCCCCATGTAGTGAATCTCCTCCCCAATCGTCTGTGTCATCTCATGGCTCTGTCCTGAAGCGTGAATGGGAAGGTCCTCAGCATCATCTCCTCTGCAGTGATATCTGATTAAGGCTGTGTCCTGCAAAACTCCTCGAACTCGGACAAGTGAATATAGGGCTCCTCGTACGCCTCACCTGAAAATGTCGGCAGTCTGTGAAGAAGTTCCCGATCCAGAATGAATGGACCTAGTGTACAAGCTGAGTGAGCTCTCTATCGTATCTGCTCATCCATCAATCTGGCATAGAATCTATCTAATGATCTCATCTGCTCTCTCTGATCACGAACGGAGTGCACTCTCAACTCAGCAGTGGTATCGTCCGGGTCTCGCATCTGCTCCATCTGATATCCGCGGACGTCTAGCGCAGCATGCCCAGAGTAGTGATAGGGATGGGAGGGAGGTAGCGGGAGGTTGGTCGGAGATCCGACCTCCCTCGAAGGTGGACAGGACTGATGGTCAGAGAATGGAGAAGAAGCCGCAAGAGTCGACCAGAAGTGAGGGGGATCCATCATCCAGGGATAAAGGAGAAGAAGGGGAAAAGACTGAAGGGATGGGCGGGTGGGAGAAAGAAGAGAAGATAGATAGAGAGAGGACAGAAGGGATCTAGAAAATACACAAGATGACAAAGCAAACCCCCGATTCACCTACGTACACTGCTGAAGACCGTAAGGGATCGGTCAATTATCTTGTCGATTTTATTTAGGTGATCAATTCATTCTTTCAGAGCGATTACGTGAGCTGATTGGAATCCAATATTCTCAACCGACTGTCCCGAATAAAAGGCCGGTAGTCAGTCAATAAATCGGATATGG
Organism: Ottelia alismoides; assembly: GCA_037367405.1. Lineage (NCBI taxonomy): Eukaryota > Viridiplantae > Streptophyta > Magnoliopsida > Alismatales > Hydrocharitaceae > Ottelia > Ottelia alismoides. The sequence goes on along the minus strand of JAZKJV010010260.1, from coordinate 72,578 downwards.
CTCTAGCCTAGGATGCGGGTCACTCTCTCGCTCATCCAAACCAAACAAGGAGGGGGTTACTCTCCCCAAGACAGATATTCAAATGAGGTGTCTTTTAGATCAAGTGTGATTAGCAGTCCCGATTTTATTGTTTTTCTTTTTATGTATTTTTCAAGAAACATCTAACAAATTTTTCGGTTCTCCTGATTATTTTAAGTCCAAAATAGGGGGAGAAGACGAAAAAGCCGATGCGCGTGAATCAATGATGCATGCAGAGTAAGAGATGCGTACCTGCATCCAACAGTCTACATGCAGGGTGATCCGTGCATAAAATAAATGACAGAATATAAACTACCTATATGATGCACGCGAAAAAACCGTCCCTAACCAAAGCAGTTCTACTCGTGAAGAACAGTAGCCGAGTCCTCGAGCCTAGGTCCAGAGTCCTATCTTGGGAGCCACTCGGTGTCCGCCACAACGGATCATACACGCGTTGTATGTGACTCCTCAAGGCATGTGGACCAGAGCTCTAATAAACGGCTTTTTCTTGTCAATTAATTATTTAGGTCCAATTATTCGGGCTATAGGAACTGGCAAGCAATTAGGTGATGGGATCCTAAATAATTACGTAACAATCAGTCAAAATCTTAAGCTAAGGCTGAAAATCCGCGTAAATCAGGCAAGTAGTAAATAAATCGTCGAAAAACCACGTAAATACCGTGAAAAACCGGTGGGGTCCCCCAAGCACACCGGTGCTCGACGAAACAGACCCTAAGAGTCTAAGTGTCTCTGTCGTGTCCCTGTATTATTACAACAGTTCAAACAATATGATTGAAAAGTAAATCTAAGCTAAACCTAATCTACGGCTAACACACGCGGCTATTCAGTGGCTCCCGTACTCCTGATGTCTCCTTGCGCTCTCCTGCGGCTCCGTGCAGAAAGGAGCCGCCTCTGATTCCCGCGGTTGCGTCGGCTCCTCGAGAGGAGCTGCCTCGGTCCTCGGGCCCTCGCAAGTAAACAAAAAGAGTGTCAAACCAGATAAATGTATAAACAAGTCAAATGAAATATATACAAAAATATCTACAGAAAGCCGCGAAAAAGAAAACCGTGGAAAAGTCAAAACTGACTGTTAAGCCGTGCTCCCCGGCAACGGTGCCATTCTTATGAGCCGAAAATTCGCTCTATCAATCCAGGATAAAATAATCACACTCGGGTCATTGCGACCCGGATCGAGAGAGAAAATCAGCTCAATCAAGAAAAAGAGAAGCAGATCACCAATCAAGCAGATAAAACAAGAAAATAAAAAATAGTGGCCCTGGCTATGAGATTAGCCTGATGTAGCACCCAGGGTCGGACTCAGGGAGCACGAGTTGGCCTTGCGGCCTACAAAGTAGTCAACTCACAAATAAGGGAAGAAAATATGTTTTTGGTGGTTTTTAAATATTTTTATATTTTTTTTAGACTTTTAATAATGAGGAAAATAAGGAAAAGGCAAAAACAATCACATTCAACAAATTATTTAAACACTCTAAAAAGCTCCCAAAATTCAAACAAATATATTTTTATGTTTTTTAGATTTTTTACTATTTTTGATGAATTTTTGAGATTTTTATAATTTTTATGTAATTATTTAAAAATCAGAGAAGGCAGAAACACAAGTAAATTGTCCAGTCTGGCTTGAAAGACCAAATTAAAATATCAAGTGGTCCTGTAAAGACCTGGAGTAATTTTTATGAAAAATATAAACAATAAAGAAAATTCAGAATAAGAGTTTGTAATTCATTGGTTTTTCGTGATTTTTTGAATTTTTTATGTGTTTTTAAAGGTTTTTAAATTTTTATGGTTTTTATAAATCCAAAAATAGCCAAAAATGCACAGAAAATCAAGGACACAAATTAACAAATCCTATTTATTTAGAATTTTTAAAAGAGTTTTTATATTTTTTATGATTTTCTAATCTGGACAGCCACAAAAACAATGGTTTTTGAATTTTTAAAATAATAAAAAGCCTAAAAAATGTACCCAAAAATTAGGGAAAATTTTACACAGTGGCAGGAGCCACGTATCCAATTTTCACGCAATTTGGGTTAAATTTGATATTTTATTTAAATCCAACAAAGGCTCACAGTGCACAATGACCTAAATGTAATAAAATCTAAGTCCAGGGGCCAATCAGTAACATGTCATAAAAGCCCAGGGCCTAAAGTGCAAAAAGTCCAATAAAACACGCGCAGCGCACGTGTATCAGGCACAGAAGGACTGAAATGCAATTCCTATTTTAAAACATGTGAACAAGAACACACAAGAACTGTAGGGTTTATGTTGCAATTTCACCAGGTCCCCACGTGTAGAAGCACGTGGTACACAATCACAGGGACTAATATGCAAATAAAGTAAACATAAAGGTCCAGACTGCAATTATCTAAAAATAAAAACAACTATATTCTACATTTACAGGACTAACTAATAAAAGCGAAAACAGGAGGGGCCCACGGTTAAATTACCCCTTATTATCCGAGGGTTGGAGGCGTACCACGTGTGATATCGAACGGCTGAGGGGGCGCAACACCTCTGCGAAGAAGTTGTCTCGGATCAGACGACTGAGGGCCACCCACGTGTGAGATCGGACGGTGGCTGCTACGCGGCTAACCCTTCGCCTGGATGGACGGCGAGGAGGGAGCCACGTGGATGATCTGACGGTGAGAGATCACGGTCTCCTCCTTGTGTGAACGTGCGGTCCGGATCAACCCCAGGGAGATCTAACAGTCATTGGACTCCTCAAATGGATGGATCTGATCTAAACTGGGGAAGGTGGTGATGACCTAGGAGGATCTGAAGTCACCCTTCTTACACAAGTGATATCCTCTCGGTTGTCTCAATCCCATGTGATCAAAGATTGCTAGCATCTCCTAGGGATCCCAAGAGTCATTTTATGAAACCTGTGAGAGGTTCAATGATCTGATTGAGAAGTGCCCCCACCAGGACATACCGAAGACTAGCTTGGTCTAGCTTTTCTTCGGGGCTTGAAAGAGAGAAGACAATGTCTAGTTGACGTTGCCTACAGGGGATCCTACTTCAATAAGGATGAGGATGCATTTTGGTAGGTCTTAGAGGAAATGGCTGAAGGAGAGGTCGTGCTTTTCTAATCCAGTTCCTTTAAGATTCAACCGCTACCGGAGATCCTCCGTAAGAATTGATGAATCACATTTCATCACCTTTATTCATTTATTTTGTCCTTTAAACCCTAGTTAAATGTATGTAAATATCCTTATTTTGCACAAATTGGCATTCACTATTTATATAAATACTGTATAAAAAACATTTTTTAAAGCTGCAATAAAAGAATAAAGAATAATAATATGTTAAAGGTATTTTACGACCCTAAACCATGAGACCTAGTCATGTTGATGACTGCGTCGACAATAAATAAAGTAGGGTGATATAAGGGACAATAATCTAATAAAATTCCCTTTCATTTATTCATCAATAAGTCCTTTTTGGGACCTATTTTGTTTTCTATTACTTATACCTCAAATAAAAAAACTTTGTACATGAAAGTTGTAGATAATATATAAGAAAAATATAAAATTAATTGCATAAAATAAGAAAATACAATGTACTTTTTATACTCAAAATAAGAATACAAAATCTAAACTTCCTAGACTCATATCTCCTCAATAAAAACTCAAAATATATCAAAATTACTTTAGTTGTATACAACTTTTAATATATTCTTTAATAAAGTTAGGTTCATTTAATTTGTAGAGTTGATATGCAAAAGTTACGTTTTGGATTCCTACTATATAGTTTACATGGATAAAATATTCATTTTATTTATTCTTTACTAATTTTATTATTTTATATTTTTATAATTTTGTAAATATTATTTATAATAATGTACATTTTATAATATAATAAAACTATGAATAAAACACTAAAAATAAATTTGTATACAATATATATATATATATATATTTGAAGGGAAAAGGGAAGCTCCACCGGGGGGTGCAGCCAACTAGCTATGCCCAGCTATTTTTCTTATTGATTTTTTTCCTGAAGGAATATGGGGATTTACTTAGTTTATTGTGTGAAATACTTGTTTCAAATTTCAAGCAAACAAGCATTCTTAACATGCCCACCTAGATAGTGTCAATTTCAATAATTTTGAGACCGTTAAAATGTGATAGTCTTGATGGAGATGATAGAAGGGTCAAATTTAGTGGAAAATTGTATAATATCATGGTGATATATGGTGATTTAAACCTGCCTCGATTTAATTTCAAAAACACAAAAAATCAATGAAAAATGGTCAGTTGCAGCTAGTCAGCTACACCCCCAGGCGTAGCTTCCCCAACCCCATATGTGAAATACATATACTTATACCAATATATTATATACCCTTATTTATTTAAATGTACATATTATATCATAAAAATACAACAAAAAATGTTTTTGCATATATATAAAAATAATTTATAAATATATAAATTAAGAAAATAAAATAATAAGAACAAAATACAAGGAAAAAATAAAATATACAAAACATAAATAAATATACTTATAAATATACCCTTAAGAAGTATCTTATAATAAATAAGTCTTAAAAATAAATAAAAATCATAATAAAATACTGCATAAAATAATAACTATTTTCTATTTTATAACTTAAATTTCGTTAATTCATTTACTAACTATTAATGATTTTATAATAATTTCAGGGATGGTTTTTCTTGGTTGGTCCATGCAGACCAACCAGATTGCACACTAGTTGACCTCGATCAATTGTCTGACGTGAATCCTAGGCTCGTCAGACTAGCTATGCATACCTCTCTTATCGATTTTTTCCCTCATGATACAAGTCTTGAGGCCTTGTACATCCTTCATGAGGTTTGATGACTATTCATCGTAGAATCATGTCGACTCGAATCCTTCCTCCATATCTTCTTCTGCCGATCTCCACGCCATCTCAAACACCCTCTAGTTCACAACATGTACATAAGACCTCCATCTTCTTCCTTGGTTTTTTATCTTCACTTTCACTCATTTTAACCCCATCGAAGTGCCTTCTTTGTGTAGAGGCTTGTGACAGGAGCCTCCACCGCACTTTGCAATGAGGAAGAAGTGACAGGGAGGGCGTTACCACCATCTCCACCACACGCTGGTATGTGGTCCGATCTCACGACCCATTGACGCTCGAGGTTTGTTCTCTTTCTTTTTAGGTAGAGATAGTTAACAGATTAAGATTCTGTATTTTATTTCTTGTTTTAATTAGTATCATTAGTCTAGAATTAGAGTTTAGATCTCGTCGGAGCCTTCAAGCTCCGGAGGTCCTCTGTCCCACTTTGAAACGCACGTTCCGATCACCAATGCCATCTCATCCTTTTTCCTATCCATTTCTTCGCCTCGTACTCCACCTTACTCACCCAGATCATCATTGCTTTGGGTTGTAGAGGTCCTCCTCCAGCCCCATCATCGAATCGTGTAGCTCCACCACCATTACCACTCCGTTCTTTTCCAATAAGTGTTATATGTTTCGTCGGAGCCCCATCTTTCTTCTCGTACATGTACAACATGTAGGAGGGGCCATCTGAGGCCAAGACTATTCGGTCATTAACTCCTAGGACCTCCGTAGCGACGTCGATCTCCAGGGCTCTTTCAATGATCTCTGGAACTCTTCAAGGGTCCTAGGAGCAGTGAGAGGTGCACAAGAGTGCAAGGAAGCCATCGATGGTGCTTAGGGTTATCGGAGACAGGTGCTACATTGAATCCAAGCTATCCATCGCTGATTTGCTTTGTTGTTCTTCCACCATCATCGAGCACCGTCGGTTCAAGATCAAGCCCCCAGGCTAGAAGCCATCATCTGATAGAGCTTTACCGGAACCGTCAAATTCAACCTAGTATCTAATCTCAGCCACTGGATGTCGAAGAATCATCGTGGATCGTGGAGCTGATACATGGCAAGTGAATGATGTAGAGCCACACGATGGAGAGTAGTAGGGGTAATTTATAGATCTCACCCCCATTTTTATCTCAATTTATTTTAGTCCTATAATTGTTTTAATTAGTGTAAACTCTTTGGTAAATGGGTAAGGAACCATGTAGTTAGTGGATATTGCACTTGGATCCTGTCCAACTCACCTCACGTGTTGTCCCACGTGAGGTGGGCATATTCCGTAAATAACCTTACGACTTTTATAATCTAAGTTTAGTCCATAAACTTTCATTGATAGTTATAAAATTGTAGATAATTTGCATTATAGCCCTCACATTTATTATTATTTGCATTTATACCCCTATAAGTTCGATAATTTTTGTGTATGTATTCTATTTATTAAAAGTATCATGTGAGCTCCAAAAAATCTCAGAAAGAATGGTTAAGTGCCTACTAGTGTATACATTCATGTTATATTTTTATTTTTGCAATTTAGTAATTTAAATATTTATGAAAAACCAAAAGAGCATATTTTAATACTTGTGTGAGTTATAAGATATCAAAAATATAAAAACATTTTGAAAAATTTCCCACAAATATATTCTATTTATTTTAGTATTTTGTAACTCCCAACCAAAAACCACTAAAAATAGGAAAAGAAAAATCATAAAAAAAGCTTCAAAATACTTTATTACTATGTAAAACATTTCCCAACAACTCCAACAATATTCGTTTATGTTTTATAATTTTCCTAATATTATTTCTTATTAATTAAAAATATTTTTGGACAACTTTTAACTTTATTTTATATTTTAAATTTCAAAAACAATTCACCCTATTTACTTAATCCTTGTTTTGGGATATTTTTACTTTAAAAATATATAAAAATTTGTAAAATTACAAAAAAAATAAAAATATAGTAAAAAAATTATTTAAAACCCAAAACAATTTTATTTCCAGTATTTTGACTATTTTTAATAGTATTTATAAATATAGTACTCCATCTTGTGTGTGTGTGTGTATTCTTATATTAGTTTATCAAGAAGAAAAGGAAATTAAATATTAGAAAAATATGAAACTAAAATAGAAATTATACAATTAAAAACAATTAAAAAGATATAAATTAAAACACGTAGAAAATATAAAATTAAAAACCCAAACAAAAATACATAGACAAGAAGAAAACATGTTTTTTTTGCATTTTTTCCCGATCTATCTAGTTTGCTCCATGTGTTCGTCACTCTACACATACTTACACATATACACGCATTTGTAGAGTAATATTAAATTTTAACTCCACATGTTATTTTTCATTGTTTGATTTTTAATTATAGGTTAATTGTTGTTTGATTTAAGGATTTGTGAGGGATCACCTCAGCGGTACTTCATCTTCACTTTTATTTTAGTGGGGATAATTTTTAGATCCTCATGAAAACCTCTTTAGAATGTGAACATGGCCGAAACCCAAGAAGTCAATGGGTGCAGCAACTCTAACTTGAGCATCATTGGAAGTCACTTATCAAAAGTTGATATCATTAAGAAGAGGTCATAGGACCTAGAGAAACTCACCAGGATCGAGCAATGCATGAAGGTCCTGGATAAGCTCAACATTATCATTAAGCATCTGAGGAGTTGGTGAACACCATCAGTTATTGCAATGTAGTAATAGCCGCACCTGAGCCTCCAGCAGAGAAGAAGGAGCAAACACAACCACAGCTGCCTCAACCAAGTCCCGCTCATCCATTGATCATGTACGTATATTACATTTAGGCCCTTGAGCCACAGCCGCCACAACCCAGACGTAGATTGTTGTTTACCAGCCACCTTAGTTCCAACCTCAGTACATCGAGTCTTGTTCCCCACCTCCTCCACTCATTCAAGAGGTGAATGGTGTTTGGAGCAATGATCAGGAATTGACTTGTCCTTAGGGACGACCCCATGGTCAGCACAATTCTAGCCAGCCATTTCATCAACTGTAAGTAGGACGGAACTACCAGCCCAACCCAACCCATCACCAGCTGCAGCCTCCGCAGCATGGTTACAATTGGAGGCAGAACAGCTAACAGCAACATTTCAAACACTATCACCAATAGTATCAGCAGCCGATTGCTCAATATCACCACCAGTACTCCCCCCAACCCTACTAACATTACCCTTCTCTTCCTCCTCTTCCTCAATACTCACAGGGTTATCAACAACTGCCTACCCACACTATTAACAGCATCAATGATCTCATCTGGTTGAATCATCTAAAGTTGCACCAATTAACCTTGCCTTAGATTATCTGGACCAACCAATCAAGAATATGGCTGAGATGAGCTAGAAGATTGATGACATGACAGCCACAAAAACTGACATTTTGGCCTAGGTTGAAGCAAATACAAATAACTTCCATTGCAAAGAGTGGGTACTTTGCAGTGTTCAACCCAAACTAGGTAGAAATGAAATTGCTTTTTCCAATGCCATTACTCTCAAGAATGATATGACACTCAAGCCGTCTACGACAGTAAAGGGAAAATCTAAGGCATCGGATGGGTGAATCTTCAACCAATCTAGTTGATGGGACCAAAAACTTTTGGATGATTGACGATCCAAAAATTTATCCCTTTAATAATGTAGAATTAACACTCAGATCGTCATTGTAGTCAGCTAAATTTGGTTCGTCAAAAACCATTTAATTGATATGCCAATAGAATCAAATGGTTGTATTTATATTTTACTTGGGAAAGACCAAGGTCAAACTCAGGGACACGAGCCTCTCTCGTGATATTTGGACTTAAATTAATTGAACTATGTGTTGTATCAATAAATAGTTGGTCAATAAATGCATGAAAACAAGACTAGATGCATTAAGTAAACATGAAACTATGCATTTTTTATTTTCTTTTTATCATGCAAAGAGATGCGAACAAATGCATAAATATGATCTAATTATAAAAATACTTGAGCCATTTAACTATAAGTCAAATTAGAATAAAGTCATGAAGCTACTTTCATTTATGTAAAAATAAGGCATGCTGAGATCTGAAACAAAGACATTGAGCTATTTAAATACTACATCAAAATTCATAGTGTCAAATCTGAAATACAAGCACGTCATCAAGAAGACAATGAAACGAGCTTCAAAATGAGACTGAAATTATCAATTTTGAATTTAAAATGCTCAAGATATTCAACATTAAGTCCAAGGGAATAACTACAAAGAAAACAGAATTAAAATAAAACAAAAGATCAGAAATAGGCCCCTGGAAGGACCTATTTCTAATTATGCAAAGTCAGAGGAACCTCCCTGTAAATAATGTTTATGCACGTGGGGAACAATATCTTTTAATTTGGATAAGTGAAGCAATATTTATGCACGTCTATACTATAAGTGTGTCCTACCTACGAGCAAGCACGTAAAATAAAAATGTGAAAAATCCTAAAGAGTCGTGTGTCTGGTCCTAGGTCGACACCCAAGTGGGGATGATCCCCATACAACCACATATAATTCGTTCATTTACAATCACGAGTCTTCAATCGAAGACTGTTGTAAAGACGATTATTACATGCATATGAAATGAAATAAAATGCGACACACATTTTTTTCGATTGAATCATCTCCAAAATTGTTCCGCGGCTCCTTGCAGCGGGGAATTACATGCTCCTTTCCTCCTTGAGCATTAAGGGCCCTGCCACTAAAGCAAAGGTTAGAGATCAATCGAAAAGAATTTTTTTTACGATGCAAGACAAATGAACAAATTGACCTACATAAATAAAACACTTAATAAAATAAATAAAAATCCGAACAAGATAAAAGATGAGTCGTGTCCCCGGCAACGGTGCCATTTGACGAGATGAAAGTTTAGCCCTTTAATAGTGTAGAATTAACACTCAGATCGTCATTGCAGTCGGCTAAATTTTGTCCGTCAAAAACCATTTAGTTGATATGACAATAGAATCAAATGGTTGTATTTATATTTTACTTGGGCAAGCCCAAGGTCGAACTCAGGGACATGAGACTCTCTCGTGATATTTGGACTTAAATTAATTTAACTAAGTGTTGGATCAATAAATAGTAGGTCAATAAATGCATGGAAACAAGACTAGATGCATTAAGTAAACATGAAACTATGCATTTTTTATTCGCTTTTTATCATGCAAAGAGACGAAGTAATGCATAAATATGCTCTAATTATAAAAATACTTGAGCCATTTAATTACAAGTCAAATCAGAATAAAGTCATGAAGCTACTTTCATTTATGTAAAATAAGGCATGCTGAGCATTAAAACAAAGACATTGAGCTATTAAAATACTACATCAAAATTCATAGTGTCAAATCTGAAATACATGCATGCCATCAAGAAGACAATGAAACAAGCTTCAAAATTATACTGAAATCATCAAATTTGGATTTAAAATGCTCAAGATATTCAACATTAAGTCCAGCGGCATAACTGCAAAGAAAATAGAATTAAAATAAAACAAAAGATCACAAATAGGCCCCTAGAAGGACCTATTTATAATTATGCAAAGTCGGAGGGACCACCCAGTAAATAATTTTTATGCGCGCAGGGCATTTGTGTAATTATTGAAAACTGATGGGGTTGGTTGCAAAATAACCCAAGCGCGCATGCCTAGCACGCGCTAGGAAGGACCTGGACGTAATTTGAGAAGTTGGTAGGCCTCCTTGCAATTCATCCATTGTACATGTGACTTGCATGTGCACTCTAGGTTCGGATCGGCTTTGAGGTTCGGTGCCGCTTCGGTTGTTGCTTTGGGCTCAGACTAGGCTCGGCGACAGCTCAGGTGGTACGAGCCTGCAGGCTTGGATTGTAGGCTGGGAGGCTGGCTTGGACGGAGACATGGCCTCGTATGCGTCGTTGATCAAGCCTATCGAACGACGTTTGTAGAATGCAGGGTGATGGCGACGTGGTTGCTTCTACACCATTGGATGAACTCCGGGAAGGAGCATCCGACGGCACCTGCTACTCCTTCCTCCTCCGCTAGGTGGCGGCGCGGTCTGAACTCCGGCAAGAATGTCCGAGCTCCGTCACCTCTTTTCAAGCACAGTGAAGATCTCCAGCAGCTCCTGGACGTCTAGGATTTATCTAGGAGGCTTGGTAAAGCATCTTGAAGACCTGAAGAAATCGAAGGAGGTTTGGATGTCGTAGACAAAACTTGTGAATCTTGCTTCGGTGATGGTTCCGTCCATTCAACGAAGGTGCCTGTAGTATTAGTCCAATAGCCGAGGCATGTAGCGTGGATGAACTTGAGTGAAATGGGATTCCAGGCGAGCGAAGGGATGGAGGAACCGGAGCTCCTCCGCCGGAAAGGGCGGAGGAGATGGGTCGGACGTGGTCGGGCGCGTGGACGGTGGACTTGTGGCGAAGCTCACGAGATGCTCAAATGAGGATGAAAGCGTGTGTGGAATCCTAATTAATTAAGATAAATTAAGATAAAACACAAAGAGAAATCGAGGGGACTTACCTAGAAAGAAGGTGGTCGTCGGTGGCTTGGGCTGAGTGTTGATGGCACACCGGTCATCGCTGAACTCCCCCATCCATGGGGAGCAGCTTGGCGGGGCTGATCCACCGTAGACCAGGCCATGCAGGACAGGGATCGACATCGGAGGCATTCGTCGTTATGGCTCCTCAATCAGCCCTCCCTATGTCACGGGGAGGAAGAGAGGGGCTGGGCAGAGCCCCTCGTAAAGGTGGACGACCGTGACATGGGACAGAGATGGGGTATTTAAGGAATGACGGAGGTGGTTATGATGACGATGGGCATGCTTTGCGGGAAGGATATGGAGCGAGTGGAGGGGAGTCGTGGAGTGAGTGGGCTCTAGCGAGGGTCATGGATAATCGTACTACATCGTGGAGGTGTTGAGACGTGGAGATGGTTGACGAGGACTCGGGGGAAAATGGAAGGGGCGGGAGAGTTGGCGAGGTAGTTGATCGTGTGAGAGAGAGGAGGTTAGAGGTAGGGGATGAAGCTTTGACCGTTGGATCTTTCGATCCAACAATCGAGAAGAGGGCGCTAAAGAGCGCTAGGGATTAGATCTCGGCGGCTTGATCAAGGGGTGTATGGAGCACCACGTGGCGCAAGGAGGACACGACGCGGGCGGGCGGTCCAGATCTCATCTAGAATAGATCGGACGATCAAAGATCTGGAGGGATCTGATGGTGTGTAGGTCGTTGGATCTTGCGATCCAACAGTTAGGGTGAAGGCGTTAAGGAGAAGCTCTGATCTACTTGATCAGAGCGCATCCAAGGGTCCAGATGGAGGCAGAAACGAACATCCCTGATCAAACAATCAGAGCATATCCAATGGATGTGAGCGGGGCGCGTGGAGACAGTGAGGTCGCTGGATCAAGAAGAGATCCAACGGCAGGGAATGAGGGAAGCAAGAGCAAGGGGGTCGGGCCATGTGGCTCAATCAGAGGGAGCCACATGGCCCAATCAAATTATTGTGACAAAGAAAATGATTTATGGGAGAGTATATGGCCGAATTTGGAAAAACTCCAAATATGAAAGTTGTAGATCTCGATGAGATCTACAAGTTCGATGTTGACCAAAGATGGAGATGAGGTCAAATAAAGGCAGAAAATATTTTTGAGGGCATTTTTATGGTTAAAAACACCACGAATTTGAATTTTGCTATTTTTTGTATTTTTAATTTATTCAAAGACTCTGATATTTACAAGATTTTGTCTAGTTTTAATTGACACATGTTTAAGCAAGGGGGTTAAAAAAGGAAAATTAAGATGATGAAATCGAGTTTCATCAATGATACAACACCAAAAATACAAAAATGAAGAAAATTTAAAAATACAAAAGATAACATCCAAGGTGAACCCATGCCAATGAAGGAGACGTCAGCACAATAGCAGCATCCGAACCAGAGCCAACCGAAGGAGTCCAGTATGCATTATTTTTTGGTCCATAATATGTATATGATTTCTCACCTTTTGCCATCTACCTGTAAACAAAGATGGACATATGTTTACCAGATGCAGTTTCTTCTGATGTAAATATTCCTTTTCCACAAGCCATTAATGCAAAAATAGTAAAAAAATTGAAAAATGCTTTGCATGTAAGATTGTCAAAATTTTAAAGAATTTGGTTCTTGAAATGCCATTGTTGAAATCCATGAACTACATGCTTGAAATAAAAAGAGGACATAAATAGGCATGCACCACAAAGCATTCAAATAAAAGGAAGAGACAAAGAAAACTTGAGACACATGTTTTGACCATGTCTACTGTAAACGCCATCAGTAATCTTCCACACAAACAGAAAGACAAGGGAGCACCTCTCGTATGATGCCAGATTTTAGACCAAGAATTCGAGTGTGCATTGCTCGACATTAGATCCTCGATTAATCCATCGCCTTCATCCCTTCTCAAGGAATTTAGAGTAGGGCCGCGCGAGCCTACAAAGATGAGTCTACAGTTTGCGTACAGATCTGTCAAGTGGCTTAGGGGAATGTTAGAGGACATCATCGTCACCATCCAAAGGATGCAGTTCCTTGTGGATTTCGTTGTCCTTGATATGGACATCTCTACACCTCTGCTCTACACTCCAATCATCACTAGTCAGTCATTCGTTTGAATGACCGAGGTAGTGGTAGACTATGGCACTAAAGATTACATTCTACCCCAACAATAACAATGTGCTGTTCGAGACAATCCCCGAGACCAAACCAACTAAAGTGGAATCTGTCACAAGAGTACTTGATCCAAATGGCAAAGAAGACTGTGACTCTTTGGTTGAAATCTGAGATACAGATTTATACATGGATAGGAATGACGTATAGGCATTCTTCTCTCCCGAGGAGGGTTTGGAAAGAACATCTGAATTTTTTGATATCTTTGATCATGAGATGTTTGCTAATGTTCATTATGAGATTTCTGAATAGCCATCCTTATTTGAGCATGATGAAATTGTTAAAGATATGTGTGACATTCTGAATTTTGAGTTTGAATTTACAGTGGTGGACAACATACAACTGAAAGAGCAGACACCTGCCTCAATTTCTGAAGTCACCACGAATTGATTCCTTCTCCCCCAAAGATGAAACCTCTGCCCTCTAACATGAAATACACCTTCTTTGCAGGTGAGCTAGATATGCATCTGGTCATCATCAATTCACATTTGATAGAAGAACAAGAATCTTGTCTGCTTAAGGTTCTTAAAATAAATCTTAAGGCAATTGGTTGGAATATTAAGGATCTACATGGGATAAATCCGTCATTGTGATCACATCATATCTATCTTGAAGAATATAGCCAACCCTCCCGGGAATTTCAAAGAAGATTGAACCCAAATCTGTGGGAGGTGGTCATGAAAGAAATTACAAAGTGGTGTGATGTGAGATTTATCTATCCCATCTCCAAAAGCAAATGGGTGAGTCCCCTGTACTTAGTGCCCAAGAAATACGGGATCACCATAGTCACCAAGGAGAGGAGATACCGACCTGAGTGCCAACATCATGGTGCGTCCATGTGGATTACAGACGCTTAAATTTAGCAACCAAGAAGGATCACATTCCACTGCCCTTCATCAACCAAATAGTTGCAAGACTGGCCGCTAGGAATATTTCTTCTTCTTGGACAGCTACTCTAGGTACAATAAAGTCACCATAGCACTAGAAGATCAAGAGAAGACGCTATTCACTTGCCCGTTCAGAACATACGCCTTCCGTCAGATACCCATTGGTTTGTGCAACGCACCAACTACTTTCTAGAGATGCATGTTGGCAGCTTTTGCATATATGGTAGGCAGTTTTCTCGAAGTTTTCATGAACAACTTCTCGATCTACGATGATAGTTTTGACTAATGTCTTGGGTATTTAGACCGAGTTTTGAAAAGATGTTGTGAGGTCAATCTTGTATTTTTCATAGGAGAGGAGTCACTTCATGATGACGGAAGGAATCGTACTAGGTTACGTCATTTCCAAGCATGGCATGGAGATTAACCTATCCAAGATGGATGTAATTTCAAAACTTGAGCTACCCACCAATCTCAAGAAGGTTCGGTCATTTCTGGGACACATCGATTTTTACATAAGATTCATTAAAGACCGCAACAAGATTCCTTGACCATCGACTGAGTTGCTTGGAAAGGAGGTTGATTTTGTGGTCGATGACCGAGTACTCCAACCCTTCAATCTCTTAAAGGATCTGATGACACATGCTCCTATACTATAGTCGCTGGATTGGTCTACCATTTGAGATCATGATGGGCACATCAAATTTCACAATTGGTGTTGTTTTAGGACAAAGACAAGATGGCTGCCATTTGCGATTCATTACGCTAGTACAACATTTGACAAAGCTCAGAAAAACTATACGATAATAGAGAAATAGTTGTTAGCCGTATTGTTTTCATTAGAGGAGTTCATATCACATCTCCTCGGATCAAGGGTTGTTATCTACACTGACCATTCTTCCATCAAGTACCTTAGAGGAAAAAGGGCGCCAAGCCTCACCTGATTCATTGGATTCTTATACTCCAAGAATTTGACTTGGAAATTTGTGACAAACCAGGCATCAACAATGTGGTGAAAGACCATCTTTCCAAAATAATTGAAGCAGAGCCTCATGAGCAGAACTCCATTCCGATCACATAGACTTTTCAAGATGAGGAGATCTTGTCTATATCCTCTCTCCCCTAATATGCAGACATCGTCAACTATCTTTTCTCCAAGAATACTTCACTATATTGTATAAAGATCAAGGTTGATAAATTCTTGGTTGACATTCACTTCTACTAGTGGGAGGATAAACATCTATTCAGAGAGGGTACTGACCGCATCTGGAGGAGATGTATACCTCAAGAGGAGGTAATGGGTGTCCTAGATCACTATCATGAGCATGAAGTCGGTGGGTACTATTCTGGAAAGAGGATGGCAGTGAAAGTGCTTCAATGTGGTCTTTGGTGACCAACTTTATTCAAGGGCAAATGACTATATAACAAAATGTACTGACTGTCGGAGAATGGCCGAGAACATTTGCATGCAATACACAATGCCTCTAAAATACATTCCTATATCTGCCATTTTCAATGCCTAAGGCATTGATTTCATGGGACCATTCCCTAACAGGAAGGGAATCGTATGCATCCTACTAATGTCAATAGATGGGTGGAGGCAATCCCGGCCTGAACGGCATACAGCCACACAATCTATCGATTCAAAAAGCATAATGTCATATCACGGTTCAAGAGACCCAAGGTTCTCATTTCTGATGAGGGGAGACATTTTATAAACAAAGAGGTCAAGAATTTGACCAACGAATATGACATATACCATCGTGTAGCAAAACCGTACCACCCACAATCCAATGGCTTTACAGAATGCTCAAAAAGGGAGATCAAAACTATATTGCAGAAACTTGTATGTTCAGATAGAAAGAATTGGTCACGGCTACTTGATTCAGTTCTTTGAGCATATTGAATAGTATACAAGTCTCCTCTTAGCATGTCTCCCTACCGCCTTGTCTATGGCAAGACTTACCACCTTCCCATAGAATTAATTCACAAATGCTTGTAGGTATTGAACATATGCAACCTCGATTCTGAGAGAGCGAGAAAGAGCCACAAAGTTGATCTAAACAAATAGCTTGATTTAGAGACTACGTATATGATAATAGCCTTATGTATAAAGAGAAACAAATGATGGTGCAACAAACACATCCGTGGGAATACTTTTGAACCTGTACAACATGGAAGGTCATATCGTGATATATCGATGATATATCAGTATCGGCAGGTGAGCGATCGATATGGCCGATATTTCGCCTTCCAAGACTATTTTATTCACAAACTCAATTCAGTATCGATGATATGGTGTCGATATATCGACTATATATAGTATCGACATGGTACCATTATCGATACATATACAGATACGACCTTCCATGTTGTATAGAAGGTATGTCTATTTGATGCGAAGTTGAAGATTTTCTTAGGCAAACTGAAAAGTAAATGAACTGGGCCATTCATTGTGAACATTGTGCATAAAAAGGGAGTTTAGTGATATCTGAATTGTCACCTAACACACAACCATTCACAGTAAACAGACAATTGTTAAAGTCATATCTAGAGCACTACAATTCCTATCCATTGTCGACTCAATCGAAGTTGTATTTCAAGATGAGTTCCGAGAGCCCAAAGGATCGGACACATGAGAAAAAAGATCAAAAAAATAATTTTTGTGTTCTTCTTCTCTTTTTTCCTTTTCATTTTCTAATTCTTCCAAAAATGTGTTTCACCCTTTCATCATTGTTATTCTTAGGACATACTTTATTTTAAGTATTGGGGGGTAAGCACCCTGAGTTATTTGTTCCTGTGATCCCTCACCTATCTCCTCAACTCTTGATATTCTATCTATACGCAGGGATATTTCACCCTATGTATAGGGGGGAGACAGTCGAGTCGATGAGTTACATTCCCACCCTTGACCCTCCATTCCTTGTGTACAATCCACTATACTTAGGATTAGTTCATCCTAAGTATAAGGGGACAGTCAATTTCTCATTCATTGATTCTTTACTTGTTGTAGTATAGACTTTTCTATACATAGTACAAGTTATGTCTTCCTTTTTTCTCTTTGATCTATGTTGGCATAGCTCAAGCTAAGTATAGGGGATCGTATATATGATGTATATACTCTAACCATAACTCGTACTTGCCTATTTTAACTAATATAGCTAATTAATAACACATATAAGAATTCTTTGTAAATAAAAAACCAATAAATAGAGTTTAAGAATGGTTTACAAAATTATTTGAAAATAGTTGGATAAAAACTTGAAAAATATTTTGAAAAGTATTTAGAATTTTTTTGCAAAATATTTTCAAATCATTGTAAAAATCTTTTGTTTGTAAAACTTTCTTTTATGTATGTAAATAAATTTTTTGAAAATCTATTTGTAGATGATTTGAAAAATAGTTGTAACAACTTTTGAAAAATCTGTAAATATTGTTTCGAAAATGTTTGCAAAATGATTTTCAACTTTTGTAAATGTTTGCAAAAATTATTTGCAAAATAAGTTTTCAAAATATTTGCAAAAGTATTTCAATATTTTGAAAATATTCTGTAAATAATAATCCAAAAAATCCATATAAAGATTGCATAGAACATGTGTATGGATTCTATAAACAATCACTAACATGCAACTTCTAAATTCCATGTATAAAAGACACCATCGCCCTTGTAAATATAGATGCACTTCCATGTAAATAGTTGTACATATTTTTATTGACCTTTATCCAAAATTCCCTAAAATTTGCAAAATTAAAAATACAAAAACTTTTGCAAAATATTTTCAAAAACATGCATAAAAATTTGTAAAACTTCTTTCCAAAAACCCTTAAAAGTTCAAAATAGAAATTTTCTTCACAAAAGAGTTTTTTTTGCATTGTACGTAGCATTTGCATTTTTCGAATGATCAAGAAAATTGAACAAGTCTAAATTATAGTGTGAATATTGGAGCTTGGTATAGACCTTGATGCATTTAACTTCATAGGTATCCACTAAGGGCTAAAATTGTTTTACTTCAGGTCGTCTTGACTTCATTCTTTAGGTTCCATGAGACTGTGTTCATGAGTAGATTCATTGTGTCTAACTAGAACCCTTCACATCATATGTAAAACTCTTGAAGTAGCGGCTTGACTAGACACCTTGTATTTAACACATAGCTCAACTAAGATGGGTTGTCAAAAGATATTGGAGTCTAAGTCGGGACGATGCTAGGCCGATTCATCGTGGGTGGCTCAGGAACCATTTTTGGGGATTACCGAAATCAGTACTATAACCCATTTCTTCTTGTAGCCGTGATATCTAAGGACTGGAGATGGATTGAGATAATGCTTTGAATGAGGAATGGTACGCGAACACAACTTTATTCTAAGACCCCAAAAAGTAGACGGACCAAAAAGATGCAATCTCCACTAGAGAACATACAAGAATTCAAGAGCCATGCAAAGTCAAAGAAAAATCCAAAGAAGCCAATACTAAAAACTACACCAAAATATGAGCTCCAGAAAAAGCATGCTTCTTGGTGAAGACCTGGTTACACCGACCATGCTTCACAAGGGAATGAAGACTACAATGGTCCATTCCCAGTCCTTCTTCTAGTCTTTTTCAGTTTAGCAGTTTTGTGTGGGAAGAGGTAAAAAATTCACACGCACGGATCTGTCATTTCAAAGTAGCAAGAGTATGTGACTGAGAGGATGGCTCTGACCTGACCATGAAGAGAATCGGACAATAATATTGTGGAACTTAAGGGTTGTTGTTTCTTATTTCCTAACTTTAATGTGGTTCCAAACACACTAATTATCCAAATGTCCTCTCTGATCTCTAAACTTTGATTTTAATATGAAAAGTTTAAAAGACGAAAATCATTCCAATTTCTTTCTTTTACTTTCTTTTCTTTTTTACATTTTATAGGCATAAGTGTTTGCTAGGGACTAGCAAAGGCAAGTATAGGAGGGTGATGAATCTCCATTTCATCACCTTTTGTCTTTCATTTTGACCTTTAAACCCTATCTAAATGCATGTATATAAGCATTGTCTTATATAAAATAGACTCTATTATTTACTATGTAAATAGTGTACAAAATACTGTATTTAAAGCTAAAATAAAAGAATAAAGAAAAGAAAAGAAAAAATGCCATAGGTATCGGATGACCCTAAACCCTGAGACCTAGGCATCATGAAGGCTGGGTTGACAAGGAATAAAATAGGGGGAGATAAGGGCCAATAAAACCCTAATTTATAAATCCCCAATAAAGATAATTTAGCAAATATTATTCTTTATTATTTATACATAAAATCAATAAACTTTGTACATGAAAGTCGATAAAAATATATAGAAAAATATAAAATTATTTCACACAAGAATATTGCATAATGCACTTTATACACTCAGAATAAAAATATAAAATCCAAGCTTCACAAAACTGTATATTCCCAATATGGATTCAAAATCCACCCAAATCATCTTTAATTGTATAAAACCTTTAATTAGATATGTAATGAAGGTGTTTTCATTATATTGGGAGTTAAGATGTAAAAGTTAGGTTTTGGACCCCTATTGTACATTATACATGAATAAAATAATCATTTTATTTATTCTTTGTATTTTTTATATTTTTATAATTTTTTAAATATATTTATAATACAAATACAAACTTAGATCAACGAAAAATCATTAAAAATACAATTAAATAATATAGTATACTCAAAGACATAGATGAAACATTTATACATATACCTATATAATAAATACATATATTTATTTAAGTATACAAATTACTTTATAAAAAATACAATAAAAAATATTTATATGTATTAAAATAAGTTATAAATGTATAAAATATGTATATAAAGTAATAAAATATAAAATATAAATATAAATAAAACATCTAAAATATTGATAAATATACATGTATTTATACTTGTAAAAAATAACATACAACAAATAACTTTGAAGACCATTAATAAAAATCAAATTAAAATATTACATAATTTAATAATCATTTTTATGTTTTGTTAAAATATAATAAATCATTTTTTGTTTCTTTTCTATTTATTTCTCTTTTCATTTTTTGGTTGTTTCTTATAGTAGTCACGCTGACCAATGAGGGCTCAGCCTCGGTTGACCTGTCGGTCAGCTGAGCCCTTGAAGCCCTAGGTTTGACAGACCTCGTCACTGACCTGACTTCCTCGATTTTTCCTAAAGCATCCTTTCACTATTTCATCCTGACTCCTTCAGACTTTTTGTTCATTGATCTTCACTCTTTCATGATGCATCAATTCCTCGATTGATGGAACGTTATTGTGAGTCATAACCTCGGTCAAAAATCATCTTGTACATAAACCTCACTACTCTTCGATTCAAATTTGGTCACTTTTTGCCCCTCGAAATCCACGACTCTCATGCCTTAGAACTTTTGGTTGATACCAAGGGCATCGTCGAACTAATTGTCATGGAGGAAGAGGATTTTGGTAGTGATCCGAGCATCGCCTCCTTCTACGATGGAGCTCCGATCGTGCTCCTTCATTTTCTGAGGTAGAGCCCTATTCTAAGCTTTATCAATTCTTCTAGTATTAGGATTATAGTAATATATCTTTACTTTCTAGCTAAATATGCATCTTATTTTGTGAAAATAAAAAATCATAGTTCATCGAAGCTGAGATTTGACGACCTAGTTTGCCGTACCTCAATCGTTCCCTGACCCGCTTAATGCCTCACCTTCATTCCCCATAACTTACTTTACATCCCACACATCTTCGGTCCCATCGATATTTCTCAAATCGAGGAATCTCCCTCCTCCTCTGCTACATCGCCGGAGGGCTCCGCCCGACCACCTCTCCATCCATTTCTGACCCCTAGAGACCCCTTTTTGCTTGATGGTCATTCTTTGTAGATGCGTAAGGGTCGAAGACTCCTTGTGGGTCGACTTTTGCCAAGAATAAGGTACATGGAGCTTCGTTTCTTCTTCGAATCCATATGACCATGCCGGAACTCCCAAGAGCTTCTGAAGCTTCCAACTAGCGCATACCATCATCGATGATATTTTGAACCACTTGGCAGCATCCCAGGTGGCCGGAGGCACTTTGGATAGCAGATCAAAGCTCGTAGGAGGGGATCTTCCTCCCAACTCTACCAGACCCTCTCTCCACCGTCAGATCAAGAACATCCCCCAAGAGTAGCTACAGCCGTCAGATCCAAAAGCCTTCAACTGTTTATCCAGCCACCCCGATCTAATATGGGCCATTTAAAGTCGAAGTGTAATCAAACGTCCCATACGTGACACATGGATTAGTGAGATCATCTAAGTTGTCTGCATGTGCCTTTAGGGGAAATTTTTCTATATACACCTCCAATTTTTGTATTTTATTTAAGTCCTTAAACTGTCATCGGTAGTATAGAAACTTTTAGTTATTTTGCATGTAGATCCCCATACTTATTGTATTTGCATTTTGGTGCCTTGCCATATCATCTTGTGTGCCCATACACGTGAGGTGGTGGGCATTTTGCTCGGACCCCCCGATCGTTAGTGTTATTATTTAGTTCAGTAACTTTGGAATCCAATTCAAAACTTTTTTGGATATTTCCAAGTATGCACTATCATGTCTTGTAAATTGCATTTATACCCCTAGTAATATTCTGTGAATTAATTATTCCTGGGAAAATTACGTAGAGGCCCCTAGACTTTAGATTTAAATTCTTGATTGAATTTTTATATATTTTTATTTGCATTTCAGTCCCTATTAGTGTTGTGTATTTTTTATTTATTGTATTTCGTGCATTAAAAATATCATCTTGCATTTAAATTTAGTAAAAAATATTTTAAGTGCTTAATAATGTATTAGATCACATGCATTCATCACTAGGTAATTTAAAATATTTTCCTATATTTAAAAATAAAATACATTTCATTTATTCCTTAATTAAAATTTAAAAATCCACAAAAATTATAAAAATGCCTCACAAATCATAAAAAAAAGTAGGGGCTTTTTATTATTGTATTATGAATCTACAAAACAAAACGCATAAAAATTTTCAAAAGAAAAACCCAAAAATAGCGAAATCCCAAAATTCATATAAAATTGCAAAAATATCATTTAAAACCCCAAAAAAATCATTTTCTATTTTTGTATCTTACTTATAATAAATATTATATATTAAAACTAATTTTGTATTTTTTTAGCTATTTAGTTGAAAAAATAGCTAAAAAATACGAAATTGCGGGAAAAGGCTTTGTTGTTGTTTAGCTATTTAGTTATTTTTTTAAATCCAAAATAATCCGGCTACATATTATAGCTCATTGTTTTCCTTTTTCAATTAAAAATACAAAAAAATAACAAAAATTTAAATAAAAATTACGAAAATAGACTAGAATATTATAAAGATAAAAAATAATTTATTATGTGCAATTTGAGTATTTATAAGTATATTTATATATACGAGGCTATATTGTATATTTCTACCTATATTTACTTATTTTATATTATCATTATTAATAACATCAAAAATATTTTTAATACCCTTAAAAAATAATTAAAGACTGTACTCAAGGTATTTTCTAATTTCCCTTATTTCATATATATATATATATTATGAATCTATATTATATATAGTATCTACATATAATACATATATATATCATCTATATTTATTAAAAGGAGAATTAAAATAAGAAAATAAAAAATAAAATTTTCAAATTAAACACAAAAATACAAATTAAAAATTCCTAAAATATATATAAATAAAAACTCGCTAACAAAATCAAAAGTCATTATAAAAATAAAAAACAATCGTTGTCTTTTTGCCAATTTTGGTTGTCTATGGCAGAAGCGGAGATTACGATCGAGCGACTTGTAGTGTTCAAGAACGGGAGACTGAAGGGTAGGAGCCTTCTGGAGGCACTGGAGTGTGTGGTGATAAAGGAAGAGGTGTGTAGCATGTGTTCATCGTCGGCAGTGGTTCAGGGGATCGAGGAGGAGGTGTACAACATGTGCTTGTCGTCGGTAGTGGTGTAGACGATTCATGCCCCCTCCACTGCCTCTCCTCCCCTGCAATATGATTATTTAGCAGAAATAGATATTTTATTAGTTGGTTCATGAATTCATCTCGATTTTAAAAAAAATCATTTTCGTGATTGGAAGATATGGTTTATCCGTGAAAATAGGAAACATTTTTTGACTTGCTAGATGAATGGAGATGTGGTAAAGAGAGAGAAAATAAAGAGATGAGGGAGAAGAAGAGGAATGGAGGCAAAAGAAGATGAAGAGGAAGAACGATATAAGGAGGTGGAAGATCCATCATCCAATGCACCCCTGATTAGATTAATCCATGTTATTAACTCGAGTAAAAGTAAAAGTAATGGCAGGGTCTATGCAAGTTTACGGGGTCAAGGGAGGAATTATGTATTAGCCATGTGAGCCCGAGGCGAACCATTCTTACGATAAATACTATTGTAATATATGATTTATCAATAAAATATATTGATTATTTTTCACTCCCTTTCTGAGATTAAATGAATGAATGCAGTATAAGGTCCCTTTGTACAATTAGGATCATGTACATGGTCTTCTTAATGATCATACAGTTGTTGATTCATTGCTTGAATCATAGAGGCTCGTGTTTTGATGAATATCTAAGGAGTTAGATTGAAGACTCATCAAGAACTGTCAAATGATTATTAAAAGATGATCTCCAGCCTGAGTAGGAGATGGCAATCCTTACTCATTTGGTTGATATCTGACTGACCTCTTGATGTAGGTCCTCTGCATGGGAATATTGATTCAGAGGGGTCAGATTAGTTAGGTCAAAGAGTTGACTTAACGAGATCGAGATAACCTAAGTCCTATGTTGAATAATGTCATAATATAGGCACACATCCTCTGACAAGAGACAGATTTGTTACTATACATCAACGAGATGGTAAGCATGTAAGGTCATATGAGTAATACGATCTCTCAAAGGGATCATACAGGTTCACTTGTGAATCGGAAGACATGAGCTCACTCATGAGGTATTGGGACCGATTAAATTCCATGCATGGTCATCGTGCTTTGGAAGCATGACAGGAATTTGAAAGGTATGATATATTCTTTGGGAAAGCATATGATCTATATCGATTTCCATTGACAAAGATTGAGAAACTTGGTGATAAAACCCTAAAGATTATAGTGTAAAATTGATCTATATCTTTAGGTTTATCAAAAGCCTTCCAATATGAAGGATGTATAGGAATTTGGAATACCTGAGGGTAATGCGATCATAAACGATTGTAAAACCATGACGCTTCCATTTCGAGGGAGTGATGAAACAGGTTTGGATTTTAGTGACTCCTCTCAGTAGAGAAGTAATCTGATCTTTGTCCAACTGTTGGACATTGATCCGAATGAGATTCAGATGCAATGAGAAGATTAGATTTACGATCTTGATTTAATCAAACATCTATGAGAGGTCCATGAGATCTAGATTTGAGATATGATCTCAATATCCAAGTCACTATACATGGAACGTACAATCGTCCTATCCTTATCTCCAAGTATCTACGGGGAAAGTACATTATTCTTGAAAGAGTTCAAGAATAATTCCATAGTTGAATTATATCTAAGCATTAAGAAATGGATAATTAAAAATGATTTAATTATCTTGACTGACGTGAATTTGATTCACAATATTAGGATGCATAAGAATGATGATCCAGTATAATTAAATGAGATTTAATTATTTTGGATGGAAATAATGTGGATAGAAATATCCAATTATTCATAATATATTATAAATGTGATTTATAATGTATTACAAAGAGATTATTTTTATTTATATTTGTTGGTTAATTATTGATGTGAATTGGATTCACATTGGATAATTAATTGAAAATATAAATCACATTTTATTTTGGGTTGCGAATGTGATTCGCAATTTTCTAATGGCTAGATTGTTATATTCATAAAATAATTATGAATTATTTTTTAGTGAATTATTTACAATAAGTATTGTTGTAAAATCATGGAGATTTCCAAGGAATAATGCAATCTTACAAGATTGCATGAGATTGCATGGAGATCCACCATTCCATATTGGAAGGGTGAATGGCCACCAATTCCTATATGGAAAGGGTGGTCGTCTACTCTATATGGAGGGTTGTAATCTCCATCCTAAAATCTCCATGTATGCTTGATTTAATTTAGGATTAAATTATATTGATTTATCAAATATATTTAATCTAAATTAAATTAATTGTTGTTTTGTTTTTTCCAACAACATCTTTGCCATTGAAAGAGGCACAAATCAATCTCATCCATTGATTTTGTGTAATCCATATATTGTGATCCATGGACTCCCAAAATCCTATATATGAAGGGGCACCCCTTGCCCTTCCAAGAGGTTAACAAGTTTACAATAATCTCTCTACTCTATTTCATTCTCATGCCCTCTCTCCCTCTCTCTCCCTCGGTAGCCGTCCACCTAACTCTAGAGATAAGGAGTCTCCGTCGTCGCTTCGTTGTTGTATCATCGCCTTGACTGCCCTTGGTTCTCCATCTTCTTTGGTGTACCTCGCTCATGAAGAAGACGTACGCTCTCGTGCGACGAGATCAGGATTTCCCTTGCTCGGATCAACATCTTGGATTGCGAGGAGCACGCGACTCATCACTGCGCTCGCAAGCGTCTCCTCTGAAGATCGGACTTGAGACAGGAGGTCTCTTTTATTAGAGGCATGATTGCAACCATGCTACAAGAGGTATTATTATGTGGTTTAGATGAAACGATCTGAGAATCACTCTTGGATCATGTGGTTTCATCACATGAAAAAATTTTAAAGTTCGTTGCATCGAACAACTAGTGCGACTAGTCATTCTTGATCGTATATGATACGATCGTCACGCTTCCGTGATGCGCTTAAAGATTATTTTATATCCTTCAAGTGGTATCATATCCTTAGGTCGGAGGTTTTGGATACAATCCATAAACCTAGGAAGAATTGGGTTTGTTAGGGTTTGCGAAAGTTTTGTCGCATTTTATTTTCGCATATTTGTTTAGTGAATAATTTCGGACTTGTTTAAAACATTTTAACACGAAATAATCTTTGTATTTTGTTATCCATTAAATAAGGAAATTGTAGGATCTGAGTTTGCGTAATTTGGATTCCGTTTGCTCAAAATATGATCATTTTAATGAACATGTATCTACTGTTTCGGGGACTGCGAATATTAACATAATTAAGGAGTTAATTACTATTTTGAAACACTTAGAAATGTGTGTAAATCACTTAGGTTATTTTGTAAATCAAATTTTCAAACTTTAGAAACTTATTTTGCGTAATTTGGATTTAAATTGGTTGAGATATATTAATTTTAGTAAGTAGAGGTCACTACTGAAATTACATTCCTAATCAAGAACCATGTGATTGTCAATCAGTGAAATTAATTGTTAATTTTATGGAATAATTATAAAAAATATTTGAGAAAAATTTAGTGATAATTATTTCCTTAATTGGCATTTCCTTAACCAATAAATGATTAGATTTGATCTAGATCACCAATTGGTTATTTGATACACTTTCATCAAACATGTTACTTGAATAGGTTTTGAGAATTTGTTTAGCAATTTTCATTATAATCAAAATGGTTTTCATTATTACTATATGGTATAATTTCAGTTGAAAAACCAATGAGCATCTCAAGTACACAATGATCAATTTGGCATTATCCTTTCCTGAGCTGGATATGGTGTCTAGTCGAGGAGCGTTGGGGTAGTAGGTTGCACCCTGTGCGGTCTATCTCACTCCCATGAGTAATGGCCATGATAGCGGATAGGGACTCGATAATGTTGGAGTGATTATGGTGTATTTTCTAATTATTAAAACTCGAATAATATGTACTTTGAGATAATACCATTCTTTCAAGTAACAATCAAGTTTGATGATTAAATTGGATTGATGCTTGATTTAATGAGATTAAATTAATTATATCCAATTAATACACTCTATTATGATAGATGTGTATTTACCTTGGAAGAAATAATTACATGGATATGATTTATGATAATTAATTAAATTTTGAATACGAGGTGGAAGATCACATAAGTGACATCCATGATCTCCTGTCAAGGCGAAGGGTTCTGTCGCCAGATGTTGTATGTAGGAGACGCTTGCCCAAAGTGACAGCTCCTTCATACAATCTATTTGGATCGGGATCTTCGCTTCTCGAAAGAGTAAGATTGTATACGTAGTGATCCCAAAACCAGGTCCTCATATTATTGGGGTGATATTGGGTTGTGTATAGCGAGTTTTAAGCATGTTGATGGTTGGTTCAATTAGCAACGGGTCAACATCACCTTAGGGGTGGTGGGCCTAGGTGTTAAAGACCGAATTGGGAAATGCAAGCTAGACTTGCAAGGCGGAATGTGTTCTTGCTTCTCTTTATTTGAGTCACATGTTCTAATATTATTAGGATGTGACTGTTAGCAATGTGAGCCGCGGGTGAATCATTCCTATAATAAATGTTATTGTAATAGATAAATTATCAATAAAAATTATTGATTATTTTTCACTCCCTTTCTGAGATTAAATGAATGAATGCACTATAAGGTCCCTCTGTACAATAAGGGTTATGTACCATGGCCAACTTGATGATCATACAGTTGTTGATTCACTGAATGAATCATAGAGGCAGATGCTTGGATGAATATCTGAGGAGTTAGATAGAGGACTCATCAAGCATCGTCAAATGATTGTTAAGTGATGATCTCCAGTCTGAGTAGGAGATGGCAATCCTTTCTCAAATGGCTGATATCTGACTGACCTCTTGATGCAGGTTTTCTGCATGGGAATAGTGATTCGGAGGTGTCAGGTTAGTTAAGTCAATGGGTTGACATAACGAGATCGAGATAACCAAAGACCTATGTTGAATACTGTCACAGCATAGGCATGCATCCTCTGACCGGAGACAGATGTGTTGCTATATGTCTAAGTTTGTACATTTGGCAGACCAATATGTTGATGACCTAACCAAGGTCTATACACCAGCGAGCTGGTGTGCATGTAAGGACATATGAGTAATACGATCTCTCAAAGGGATCATACAGGTTAACTTATGAACCGGGAGACATGAGCTCACTCATGAGGTATTGGGACTGATCGAATTCCATGCATAGTCATCATGCTTTGGAAGCATGACATGAATTTGAAGGTAAGATATATGCTTTGGGAAAGCATATGATCTATACCAATTCCCAGTGACCAAGATTGAGAAACTTAATGATCAAACCCTGAAGATGACAGTGTAAAAAATGATCTTTATCTTCTGAATGATCATAGGTCTTCCAGTATGCAGGATGTACAGGTATTGGGAATACATGAGGGAGATGTGTTCATAAACGATTGTATAACCATGACGCTTCCATTCCGAGGGAGTGATGAAACAGGTTTGGATTTTAGTGACTCCTCTCATTAGAGAAGTGACCTAATCTTAGTCCATGTACTGGACATTGCTCTGAATGAGATTCAGATGCAATGAGAAGATTAGGTCTACGGTCTTGATTTTATCAAGCATCAGTGGGAGGTCCATGGGATCTGGATTTGAGATATGATCTCAACGTCCAAGTCACTATACGTGGAACAATACAATCACCCTGTCCTTATCTCCAAGTATCTGCGTAGAAATTGCATTATTCTTGAAGAGTTTAAGAATAATTCCATGGATCTAAGCAATGAAGAAATAATGATTAAATGTGATTTAATCATCTTGATGTGTGAAGAATTTATCCAATATAGTTAAATTTGATTTAATTATTATGGATAAGAATAATGTGGATAGAAATATCCAATTATTCATAATATATTATAAATGTGATTTATAATGTATTAGAGAGAGCTAATTATAATTTATATTTGTTGATTAATTATTATGTGTATTGGATACACATTTTATAATTAATTGAGAATGTAAATTATATGTTGTTCTGGGTTGTGAATATCATTCACAATTTTTCAATGGCAAGATTGCAATATTCTCAAAATAATTGTGAATTATTTTTGATGAATAAATCCCAACAAAAGTTATTGGAAATAAATAATGGAGAAATTCAAGGAGGCATGCAATCTCATGGAAATCCATGAGATTGCCCTACATGGAATATGGTGGGCGGCACCCATGCCCTATTTGGAATGGGTGGCCATCCACCTTGATTATACATGGGAGATTTGATCTCCATGTATATTCTCTCCTTATTTGTTTATATAATTTAGGATTGATTTATATTTGATTTTGTCAAATATGTTTTAATCTAAATTAGATCATGTATAAATTAGGACAACTTGGGTTCGTTAAGGTCGCGAAAGTTTTTTGTCGCATTTGATTTCGCATATCTATTTAGTAAATAATTTAGGCCATGTTTAAAATGTTTAAGCACTAATTATTTATCCTCCTAAAGATTTCATTTCAATTGGAATTTGGTTATTCACGATGTACGATGATCCCTGTTAAGCATCCATGGCTGAATGGTTAAAGCGCCCAACTCATAATTGGCAAATTCGTAGGTTCAATTCCTGCTGGATGCACGCCAATGGGAACGTTCAATAAGTCTAGTATTTTGTTCCCCATTAAATAAGGAAATCATAGGATCTTAGTTTGGTTAAATCGGATTTCGTATGCTCAAGATATGGTTGTTTTAATGAACATGTAAGCACTCTTGCGGGAACTGTAGATCTTAACATGATTAAGGAGTTAATTATTGTTTTTATCTGCTCGAAATGCGTGAAACATCACTTGAGTTCTGTCCTAAATCAAGTTAGCAATCTTTAAAAATTGAGTTTGTCTAATTTGGATTTAAATTGATTGAGATATGTTAATTTTAGTGAGTAGGGGTTACTACTGAGAACCAAGTGATTGTCAATTAGTGAAATTAATTGTTAATTTCATGAAATAATCATGAAAAAAATTTGTGAAATATTGGAAGATTATTATTTACTTGATTGACTCGGCCTCAACCAATTAATTGATTAGATTTGATCTAAATCTTAATTGGAAACACAATCATCAAACTTGATGCTTGAATAGGATTGGGAATTTGTGTAGCAAATTTCCTTATAATCAAAAATGTTTTGATTATTACTATATGGTATAATTTCGGTTGAAGAACCGATGATCATCTCAAGTACAAATTGATATATCTGGCATTATCCTTTCCTGAGGTGGATATGGTGTCTAGTTGGAGAGCATTGGGGTTGTGGGTTGCAATGTATACGGTCCGTCCCACTCTCGTCGGTATTGGCCATGACCGCGGGTAGGGACTCGATAATGCCGGAGAAAATCAAGGTGTATTTTCTAATTATTAAAATTAGAATTAATACATACTTTGAGATATTACCATATATATTCAAGTAAAAATAATCAAGTTTATTGATTGAATTGGATTGATATGTAATTTAATATGATTAAATTGATTATGTCCAATTGAGACACTCTATTATGAATAGGGATGTCATTTCCCTTGGAAGAATTAATTATATGAATATGATTCATGATAATTAATTAAAATTTGAATATGATATGGAGGATAACATAAGTGACATCCATGGTCTCCCGTCAAGGTGAAGGGTTCCGTCACCAAGGATTGCATGTGGGAGACGCCTGTCGGAAGAGACAACTGTTGTATGTAAGTGCATCTGGATCGGGCTCGTCGCTTCTTGAAAGAGTAAGGACGTATGCGTAGTGACCCCAATATCGGGTCCTCATATTATTGGGGTGATATTGGATTGTGCATAGCGAGTTGTATTCCTGTTGACGACAGGTTCAATTAATGACGAGTCAACATCATCTTAGGGGTGGGCCCAGGTATTAAAGACTGAATTGGGAGATGCAAGTTGGACTTGCAAGGCAGAATGTGTTCCCGCTTCTCTTTATTGGAGTCATAGGTTCTCATATTATTGGGATATGACAAAGATAAGGAGGAGATACCAGTTCTTGCTTGAGATATAATGGTAAGTATATCTCTTACTTTGAAAGTGATTAAGGGAATAAACTTTCAAGGTTGACAGAGCAAGAACAATTTGATTTAAAATGCCTTAATCAAATATCATAAATATGATTATATGTGTAATATGTTCTAATATAGTGCATTCTTAATTACAGAAAATGAAGTCCTTGAACCCACTTAGTAGGCTTCTTGAGGTCAACCAATTGACCGGCCCAAATTACTCGGATTGGATTCGTAATTTGCATCTTGTTCTCTCTGCAGAGCGCATAAGTTATATGCTCTCCGAGAACAAGAACGAGAGCCCTAAATCCGACGAAGAAAAAGCATACAATGACAAATATGATGAAGATCATATCTTGGCTAGATGCTATATCCTGGGTTCTCTCTCCAATGTTCTGCAGAAGCAACATGTGGAGATGAGCACGTGCCAGGAGATAATGCAAAATCTTAAAGATATGTTTGGTGACATTAACCACACCCAGCAGTACAATGTTATGAAAGAACTCATTCGTTGCAAGATGCAGGAAGGGACTTCGGTCCGTGAACATGTACTCAAATTGTTTGGGTACTTGTCGGAGCTGGAGACTCTTGGGACAACCGTGGATGCAGACATGCAAGCTGACTTCATTCTGTTGTCGTTGCCCAAGTATTTCAATAACTTTGTAGTCTCATTCCACATGAACAAGCTGGAATTGACAAGCGTTGGTCTTCTTGTTGCATTAAAATCTGCGGAAGATGTAATGAAGAAAGATGGTCCCGCTAGCAGTGCAATGGTTGCACCGGTCAGAGGGAAGCGCGGTCGGGAGCAAGGTTCTCGGAAGGGCCCGGCCTAGAAGAGAACGAAGAAGGGACAAGGTGTTGGCTCTTCTTCCAATGCATCCACTCTAATGGCGTCAAAGAAAACCCACGTTTGTCACCACTGCAAAAAGCCAGGGCACTGGAGGCGTAATTGCCTGGAATACCTGAAGTCGTCAGACAAAGGTAAAGCCCCAGTAGATATGAAATCTACTTTCATCATTGAAACTAGCTTTCTCGTTGGACGAGAAGGAAGTTGGGTTGTAGACTCTGGTGATTTTGTTCATGTATGCAATTTATTGCATTTGTTTCAGGAAACTATAAGTCTTGAAGAAGGGGAGATAGTCATCTAGATGGGATCTGATGCAAGTGTTGCAGCGGTCGCTGTCTGGACATGTCGACCATCATTATCTAGTGGTAGAGTCCTAGTACTTAAAGAGTGTCTTTATGTACCTGAAGTTAGAAGGAATTCGATATCTGTATCTAAGCTAGTTAGAAGTGGATATTCATTCCTGTTCTGTAATAAAGTAGTCATAAATCATTATGATAAATATATTGTAGAGGGTATTTTAACTTCTGGAGGACTCTATGAATTGTGCAATAATGAGAATGTCATGAATGTTAAACCACTAGTGAAAACCCAAAGAGATCTAGGGAAAATAAAAATCATTCAAATATGATTTGGCATCAAGGCTTGGTCATTTGTCTGTTGATAGGATTAACAGATTGATAAAAGATGGACCTTTAGATTTTCTACAGGTTCAATCTTTACCTACCTGTGAACATTGTATTCGAGGTAAAATGACTAGGATGCCTTTCTGTAACAAGGTTACAAGATGCGAAGGTATTATTGACCTTATACATACCGATGTATGTGGTCCCTTCAGTACCGCGACTCGAAATGGACATCGATATTATTTGACGTTCATCGATGACCATTCGCGATACGGGTTTGTCTTCCTATTACGTCATAAATCTGAAAGCTTTGAAAAGTTCAAAGAGTTCAAGGCTTTGGTTGAGAACCAAATCGATAGGAAGATTAAACGGATTCGGTCTGATCGAGGTGGTGAGTACCTATCAGATGAATTCAAGGAATATCTTAAGGAGAATGGAATTGTTTCCAATCTCACTCCTCCTGGAACTCCCCAACTTAATGGTGTTGCTGAAAGACGCAACAGGACCATCATGGACATGGTCCGTTCAATGATGAACAAAGCACATTTACCTCTTAGTTTCTAGGGATATGTAGTAGAGATTGCAATTTATATCCTAAATAAGATACCTAGCAAATCTATGCCTAAGACTCCTCACGAGCTATGGTATGGAACCAAACCAAGTGTTAATCACTTGAGGGTTTGGGGTTGCTTGGTCCATGCGAAGAACGTGGATGCAAGTAAGCTAGAATCTCACACTCGTGAGTGTTACTTCATTGGGTATGTTAAAGATGGTATTGGATACCAGCTCTATGACCCTGAGAACCAAAAGGTTTTTGTCTCTAGAGATGTGAAGTTTCTGGAGGATGATTTCCTTAAAGGTCAAGACAAAAATGAAGTAGAGGAACTCATTGAATCGCTTGAGGATTCTGAGCTTCCTAGACCAGAAACTAAAGAGATAAATAAAGATGAAACACCCATACCTCTTCGATGGAGTTCGAGGGTGGTTGCACCACCTGAATGGTATGGATTCCATGTGTCAAGTGAGACTGACATTGATCCTACTTCATTTGATGAAGCACTCGCGGATCAAGAGATGGATAGATGGATGCTAGCAATGAAGTCAGAATTTGACTCCATGCATAAGAATGGTGTATGGACCCTAGAGGATCCACCTAAAGGGGTAAAACCCATTGGGTGTAAATGGATCTTCAAGAGAAAGAGGGGACCTGATGGGAAAGTAGAGACTTTCAAGGCAAGTCTCGTAGCCAGGGGCTACACACAGAGAGAAGGCATCGATTACGATGAGACATTGTCTCCTGTGTCTATGCTTAAATCCATCAGGACACTGCTAGCTATAGCTGCATATGTTGACTATGACATATGGCAGATGGACGTCAAGACAGCTTTCCTCAATGGATACCTCGAGGAGGATATCTACATGGAGCAGCCCAAGGCTTCATAACTGAGGATGGTAAACTATGCAAGCTGAAGAAATCCATCTATGGGCTCAAGCTAGCTTCTCGTAGCTGGAACATCAGATTTGACGAAACCATAAAGAGTTATGATTTTGTGCAAAATCCTGATGAACCTTGTGTATACGAGAAGACTTGTGGGAGCGCCATTGTATTCATCGTGCTTTACGTAGTTGACATCCTTATCATTGGGAATGATACAGGGATGATGACCAGTGTAAAGATTTGGCTATCCCATACCTTTGAGATGAAAGATCTTGGAGAAGCCTCTTACATCTTAGGCCTGAAGTTGTTCAGAAACCGAGAATAGAGGATTTTGGGATTGCCACAACATGGATACATTAAGAAGATTCTTGAACGATTTCAAATGGATAGTTCGAAGAAAGGATTCCTACCCTTAAGGCATGGTATCCACCTGTCTAAAGGAATGGCTCCTCAAACTGTTGAGGAAAAGAAGGCCATGACTGGATGTCCTTATGCATCAGTCGTAGGAAGCTTAATGTATGCCATGATGTGTACTAGGCCAGATATCTGCCATGCAGTGGGAGTGGTAAGTCGTTACCAATCCTGCTATGGAGAACAACACTGGAATGCAGTTACATCTTGGTCTATGGAGATGGTGATCTCCAAGTCTTGGGATATACTGATTCTGACTTCCAATCGGATGTTGATGATTGAAAGTCGACATCAGGGTTTGAGTTCTTGTTGAATGGTAGTGTTGTGAGCTGGAGAAGCAAGAAGCAGGACACTATTGCAGATTCAACAACAGAAGCCGAATACATTGCTGCATCGGATGCTGCAAAGGAGGCGGTGTGGTTGCGCAAGTTCGTCCTGGAGCTTGGCGTAGTTTCCTCTAATAATCCCATCCCGTTACTCTGCGATAACACGGGAGCCATTGCCCATGCAAAGGAACCCAGATGGCATCAAAAGAGCAAGCACGTGGAAAGGAAATACCACATCATTGGGGAGATACAAAAGTGTGGTGACATCATCATCACCAAGGTGGCCTCTGCTGACAACGTTGTTGATCCTCTTACCAAACCTCTGACACAGAAGGTTTTCGACCAGCATGTAATGAGTATGGGTTTAAGGATTGTACCTGAATGGTTCTGAGGGCTAGTGGGAGATTGTTAGCAATGTGAGCCCCGGGAGAACCATTCATACAATAAATGTTATTGTAATAGATAAATTATCAATAAAAATTATTGATTATTTTTCACTCCCTTTCTGAGATTGAATGAATGAATGCACTATAAGGTCCCTCTATACAATAAGGGTTATCTACCATGGCCAACTTGATGATCATACAGCTGTTGATTCACTAAATGAATCATAGAGGCTGATGCTTGGATGAATATCTAAGGAGTTAGATAGAGGACTCATCAAGCACCGTCAAATGATTGTTAAGTGATGATCTCCAGTCTGAGTAGGAGATGGCAATCCTTTCTCAAATGGTTGATATCTGACTGACCTGTTGATGCAGGTCATCTGCATGGGAATAGTGATTCAGAGGTGTCAGGTTAGTTAAGTCAATGGGTTGACTTAACGAGATCGAGATAACCAAAGACCTATGTTGAATACTGTCACAGCATAGGCATGCATCCTCTGGCCAGAGACAGATGTGTTGCTATATGTCTGAGTATGTACATTTGGCAGACCAATAGGTTGATGACCTAACCAAGGTATATACACCAGCGAGCTGGTGTGCATGTAAGGGCATATGAGTAATACGATCTCTCAAAGGGACCATACATGTTCACTTATGAATCGGGAGACATGAGCTCACTTATGAGGTATTGGGACTGATCGAATTCCATGCATGGTCGTCATGATTTGGAAGCATGACATGAATTTAAAGGTAAGATATATGCTTTGGGAAAGCACATGATCTATACCCATTCCCAGTGATCAAGATTGAGAAACTTAATGATCAAACCCTGAAGATGATAGTGTAAAAAGTGATCTTTATCTTCAGAATGATCATAGGTCTTCCAGTATGCAGGATGTACCGGTATTGGGAATACCTGAGGGTGATGTGATCATAAACGATTGTATAACCATGATGCTTCCATTCCGAGGGAGTGATGAAACAAGTTTGGATTTTAGTGACTCCTCTCATTAGATAAGTGACCTAATCTTAGTCTATGTACTGGACATTGATCTGAATGAGATTCAGATGCAATGAGAAGATTAGGTCTACGGTCTTGATTTGATCAAGCATCAGTGGGAGGTCCATGGGATCTGGATTTGAGATATGATCTCAACATCCAAGTCATTATACGTGGAACAATACAATTGCCCTGTCCTTCTCTCCAAGTATCTGCGGAGAAATCACATTATTCTTGAAGAGTTCAAGAATAATTCCATGGATCTAAGCAATGAAGAAATAATGATTAAATGTGATTTAATCATCTTGATGTGTGAAGAATTTATCCAATATAGTTAACTTTGATTTAATTATTATGGATAAGAATAATGTGGATAAAAATATCCAATTATTCATAATATATTATAAATGTGATTTATAATATATTAGAGAGAGCTAATTATAATTTATATTTGTTGATTAATTATTATGTGTATTAGATACACATTGTATAATTAATTGACAATGTAAATTATATGTTGTTTTGGGTTGTGAATTTGATTCACAATTCTTCAATGGCAAGATTGCAATATTCTCAAATATAATTGTGAATTATTTTTTATGAGTAAATCCCAACAAAAGTTGTTGGAAATAAATAATGGATAAATTCAAGGAGGCATGCAATCTCATGGAAATCCATGAGATTGCCCTGCATGGAATATGGTGGGTGGCACCCATGTCCTATTTGGAATGGGTGGCCGTCCACCTTGATTATACATGGGAGATTTGATGTCCATGTATATTCTATCCTTATTTGTTGATATAATTTAGGATTGATTTATGTTTGATTTTGTCAAATATATTTTAATCTAAATTATATCATAATTTGTTGGTTTTACCAATAACAATCTTGACCAATGGATTAGACATAAATCAATCTCATCCATTGATTTTATATGTCCCATGGATTGAGATCCATG
The DNA here is from genome assembly GCA_037367405.1 of Ottelia alismoides. NCBI lineage: Eukaryota > Viridiplantae > Streptophyta > Magnoliopsida > Alismatales > Hydrocharitaceae > Ottelia > Ottelia alismoides. The sequence goes on along the minus strand of JAZKJV010010260.1, from coordinate 35,187 downwards.
GATCCCAAAACCCTATAAAGAGAGGCATACCATGTTCTCTAATGCTATGCAATTGAAGCTCTCTCTCTCTCTCTCTTTTCTTCTCACACGCTAACCTCTCTCTCTATTTCTTGGTGGCCTTCACCAACCCTAGAGTAGAGAGGATCTCGTCGACGCTCTCGCCACTGCGTCACCGCTTCGACGTTCTTCGGTTCTCCATCTTCTTGGAGTGCTACACTCGAGAAAGAGACATTCAATCTCGTACGACGAGATCAGGAGCAACCATGCTTGGATCATCTTCTTGGATTGCGAGGACTACGCGGTTCATCCTTGCGCTCGCAAGCGATCTCATCGACGATCGGACTTGAGACAGTAGTTCTCTTTCTTTAGAAACTCAATCAACCACGCTTCAAGAGGTATTCTTTTATACTTGTTGTGGTTATAGATGAAACGATTCGAGAATCGTTCTTGGATCATGTGGTTTCATCGCATAAAATTTTTTAAATTCCGCTGCACAGAACAACTAGTACGATTAGTCGTTCTTCGTCGTATCTGATACGACGATCACGCTTCCGTGATGCGCTTGAGGATAAATCTATATCCTTCAGTGACAAAGGTAAAGAGGAGATCCCAATTCTTGTTAGAGATATAGTGATTAGTATATCTCTTGCTTTGAAAGTGATTAAGGGAATGAACTTTCAAAGTTGAAAAGGAAAGACTAATTTGATTGGACATTTCTTAATCAAAGATTTAAATTGAATATATAATTATTTATATGTTCTAATATAGTGCATTCTTAATTTCAGAAAATGAAGTCCATGAACCCACTTAGTAGGCTCCTGAAGGTCAATCAGTTGACCGGACCAAATTACTCGAATTGGATCTGAAATTTGGATCTTGTCCATTCTGCCGAGCGCATCTCTTATGCTCTTTCAAAGGACAAGTACACCGACCCGTAGACTCTGGAATAAATATCTTTTAAACAAAAACATGATGAATATCATAATCTAGCAATGTGTTACATTCTGGGTTCATTGTCCAATGTGTCGCAGAAGCAACATGTGGAAATGGACACTTGCCATGATATTATGACTAATCTGGGGGATATGTTCGGTGACATAAACTGCACACAGCACTATAATATAATGAAAGAACTAATTCGCTGCAAGATGCAAGAAGGGACCTCTATCAGAGAGAATATACTCAAAATATTTGTGTACATTTCTGAATTGGAAACCATGGGAGCTGACATGGACTCAAACAAGTATGATGACTTCATTCTGCTGTCATTCTCTAAGTCTTTCAATAACTTTGTGGTCATGTACCACATGAATAAAGTAAATTATACTAACGATGAGCTATTTGCTGCACTAAAGTCCAATGAGGATGTTATAAAGAAATATAGCGCCTCTAGCAGTGCAGTGGTTGCACAGGTCAAGGGAAAGCACGGTCGGAAGCATGGTTCTCGGAAGGGTCAGGCCCAGAAGATAAAGAAGAAGAGTAAAGGCGTTGGCTCATCTGTCAATGCATCCATGTTAATAGCGTCGAAGAAAATCGACGTTTGTCACCACTACAAGAAGTCGGAGCACTGGAGGCGTAATTGTCCAGAATAGATGAAGTCGATCGACAAAGGTAAAGCCCCTGCATATATGAAATCCGCTTTCATCACTGAAACTAGATTTCTTGTTGGATGAGAAGGAAATGGGTTATTGATTCCGGTGCTTATGTTCATGTATGCAATGTATTGCATCTATTTCAGGATTCTAGAATCTGTAAAAAGGGGAGATAGTCATCCAGATGGGATCTGATGCAAGTGTTGCAATAGTCATTGTCGGGACCTGCAGATTATCGTTATCTAGTGAAAGAGTCCTAGTACTTAAAGAATGTCTTTATGTACCTGAAGTCAGAAGGAATTTAATATATGTATCTAAACTTGTTATAAGTGGATATTCATTCCTATTCTGTAATAAATTATTCATAAGTCGTTATGATAAACATATTGTGGATGGTGTTTTGACTTCTAGTGGACACTATGATTTGTGCATTAATGAACGTGTCATGAATGTTACTGTTAATAATAATAATAACCCAAAAAGATCTAGGGAGAATGCAAATCAATTGAATATTTTTTGGCATCAAAGTCTTGGTCATTTATCTGTTGATAGGATCATATATTTATAAAGGATGGACCCTTAGATTTTCTACAGGTTCAATATTTACCTACCTGCGAACATTGTATTTGAGGTAAAATGACTAGGATGCCTTTTAGTAATAAGGTTACACAATGCGAAGGTATTCTTGACCTTATACATACTGATGTATGTGGTCCCTTTAGTAACGCGACTCGAAATGGATATCAATATTAGTTAACGTTTATTGAAGATTAAACGGATTCAATCTGACCGAGGAGGCGAGTACCTCTCCGATGAATTCAAGGAATACCTTAAAGAGAATGGAATTTTCTCAAATCTCACTCCTCCTGGAACCCCCCAACTTAATGGTGTAGCTGAAAGATACAACAGGACCATTATGGATATGGTCCGATCAATGATGAGCAAAGCGCATTTACCTATTAGTTTCTGGAGATATGCAATAGAGACTGCAATATATATCCTAAACAAGATTCCTATCAAGTCTATACCTAAGACTCCTCACGAGCTCTGATATGGAACCAAACCTAGTGTTAATCACTTGAGAGTTTGGGGTTGCGTGGTCCATGCGAAGAATATGGACACAAGTAAGCTAGAATCTCGCTCTCGTGAGTGTTCATTGGATATGTTAAAGATGGTATCGGATACTGATGAATACTCATTCATCACTCTTTATTCTTTTATTTTAGCTACAAAACCTTTGCTAAACACATGTATACTTTTGTAAATATCAATAATTAACAAATTGCATGCATTGTGTAAAATTAAATAATTAGAATGTTTTTGTGCATAAATAAAAGAATAACGAGATAAAAAAAGAGGGAGATATTTAGAATAAATATTGAGCGACCTAATACCAAGGGAGGGCTCAGCATGGGCCTGACCGCATAAAAACCCAAGTAGAGAGAGATAAGGAAGCTCATGTGTATATATATACCTGTAAATAAATAAATAAAAATGGGTTGTATTTATTTGTAAATATTTGTAAATACAAAACCAAAATAAAAATAAGAAATTCAAAAAGAAAATAAAAACATCCTTCCTTGTATATATTCACCTTGTACATAAGACCTCATACCTATTTATTTCACCCTATTAATAAATAAAATAAAATCTCATAAAAAGTGTAAATATTCCTTACTTCATGATGGAAATAAATAAAATAAAAATTACAAAAACAAAAATAAAATAAAAAGAAATAAAAATAAAAATCAACGTCACCATTGTATATATACCATATATGTATATAAATAAACCTATTTATTTAACCCTTGTAATTAAATAATAAAAATACAAAATACAAAATATTCCAAATTGTATCTTGTAAATAAATAAAATTTAAATTTGAATAAAAATGCACAAAAATAATTAATTAAAAATCAAAATTAAAAATTCTATATTGTATATATCTATGCATATAATACTATATTGTAAATACCTAATTTTTATTTCAAAAAAATAAATAAATATCACAAAAAAATTAGTTTAAAATAATATAAATATTTTTCATGTTTTGGGTTTTTCCTAATTCGGCCTTTTTCTATTTTTGTTCAATTTCCAATTATTTATGACGTGGCCAACTCTCATTGGTCCACGGGGGGATGTTGACCCTCCAGTCAACTCCCCCCCCCTAGACCACAGTCCTCCGGATCCGAGTTTTTGACCCTACTTCTCCTAATTATTGCACCTCGATCTGAGATCCAAATCCGCTAACCCCAGGTCCTAATCGAACCTTGATCAAAACTGATCCACTCCCGGGGTGGGATTTGGGGATCCGCGCTCCGATCAGCTTGCCCGAACTCCTTCTAGTCGGACCCCTAAGACTATATAGCAGCAGCTTCGCCCGTGCTTTCACTCATCTTTGGTTCCTCTCTTTCCTTCCCAGGACCTCCACCATCATCGCCTGAGTGACAGCAAGCGATTAGCGGTGTCGCAGCGAGGAGGAGTCCTGACCATCGATCCGGTAGCCTTGCGCCGCCACCAGCGTAGTGCTCGAGCCTCGAGCATCGACGGCCCTCGAGGCAAGGACAAGGAGCTCCAGCAGCTTCTTCCCAGTCGACATCGACCATCAGGTAACCTTAGTCCCTTCTATCTTTAACTAATTTTCGTTTACCCCCAATTTCACCCATCGCCGACGACCGTCGATTCCGACCACCTCACTCACCATTTCGATCATCGAACGACACCCTCACCTGCGCCCTTCTCCCACGCACATTCTACACCCCTTCGTCCAACCCAGTTCGCACAGGAGCTGGGATTGGAGCTCCACCGTCGTCGCTTCACCGGAGCTCCCCCATCTCGACGCACCGATCACCCCCATCGCCTCTAACCGGGTCGAGGCACTTTGCCCTCGACCCAAGAGTGCTTCTGTGTAGTTTTTAAGGTCAGAGGAGGACCATCTGAGGTCCCCCACATCCATCATAGGAGCTTGAGCTCCGCCGTCGTTGCCAGGGCTTCTCGGAGCCCCGTGGCGCCATCGGAAGGGCGCTTCAGACGCGGGAGGCTCCGACGATTCTTCTCCGACCATCAGCAGCCCCTGCAGACGTCCAGCGTGCCCACATTCCTCCGGCGACGTTCGCCGGCGAGGAGTTCCTCCAGGTCCCTCCTCTGTCGTCCATTCGACCCCTGAGTGTCAGATTGAATCTGGACCGTCCACTGATACGAAGAGGCGCCCCGCACTAGCACCGTTAGATCACCACGTGGAGAGCCCTCCACCGTTGGATCCGTGTCCAGGGCTCTTCGTTGAGTTGCCCCCACCTTCAGCCGTTCGATCAGATACGTGGCCGCTTCTCAGCCCTCGGATCAGAATGAGGGGTAATATCCCTTAGGCCCTTAGCTTTTTAATTTTTAATATTTAGTCCTGTAAATATTTAGTTAAGTTGTTTTTATTTTGTACATTTTGCATAGTGGACCTTGTCGTTTCTGATATTTGCTTTTATACCCCTGTACGTTGTGGGACGCGTGCTTCGTCACGTGCGTTTTGTAGTAAATTGCATGTAAGGGCCTGTGATATATGTTTGTTCATGAAATGAAATATACTTTTAGTTAATTGCATTTATGCCCCTGTGAGTAACTGAATTCCACATGTGCCGAAATTATTGGGTAAATTGCAGTTAAGTCCCTGGACTTTTAACACATGTTGCTAAAAAGTCCTTGGAACTTATTTTCGTTACAAATAGGTCCCTGGGTGCCCCAGACACGTGCCTCACGCGTGTACATTTGGGATTTTTGCACCGGACCCCCCTGAGCTTCTAGTTTTGTTACTTGTAGGCCCCTTGAAGATATTTTTATTACGATCAGGTCCTTGTACACTATGGCTCTTGGTTGTTTTAAATAAAATATCAAATCTACTCCAAATCAAGTGAAAATTTGGTACGTGGCTTCTGCCACCGTGTAGAATTTTCGTTGATTTTTGGGAAATTTTTGGAGCCCTTTTATTATTTTTAAAAATTCAAAAACACCTCTATTTCTGTCTGTTCAGATATAAAAATTACAAAAAAAATATTAAAACCTTCTCAAAAATTCTAAAAAATTCAGATTTGGTGTGTTTTGTTGTGCTTGCTTTTCTGACCAATTTTGGTCGTCTTTGGACTTATAGAAAATATAAAATTGAAAAACTTTGAAAATATTATAAAAATTCTAGTAAATCACAGAAAAATCAAAAATTAATGAACTCAGTCCTTGATTGTTCTTTGTTGATTATATTTTGCCTGAAAAATACCTCCAGGCTTTGATAGGGGCATTTGATATTTTATATGGGCCTTGAAGTTTGGTTGGACAGTGTTCATTGATTTTTGCCTTATTCCATTTTTACAAAATTCTATAAAAATCATAAAAACATCAAAAATTCACCAAAACATTAAAAAATATAAAAATCATTAAAATATTTTTGTTTGATTTTTTGGATCTTTTTAGAGTAGTGAAATAATTTGTTGTTTGTGCTTGTTTATATTGTTTTCTTAGTTTCTTTATCAGTTAAAAATCAAAAAAAATCTCAAAATATTAAAAATCAACCAAAAATTTGTTTGTTTATATTTTTCTCCATTCTTAGACTACTTCGTTGGCCGCAAGGACATTACGTGCTCCTCGAGTTCGACCCTGGGTGATATTCCAGGTTAATATCATAGCGAGACTGCTACTTGATTTTTATCGTGTTTTAATCTTTGTTTGGTGGTGTGATCTTTTTCTTGTTGAGATCTGAGTCCCAAGCGACTGAGGTCACAACGACCTTAGTTATTCCTTTACCTTAGTCGTTCGGGCGGCTCATCAGAATGGCGCCGTTGCCGGGGAGCACGGCTTAGTAGTCGTATTTTTCTACCGTTTTTCTTTTTCGCGGCTTTTTGTATAGAATTTTTGTATATATTTTTCGTACATATATTTTTCTGACTTATTTACAATAACATGGTCTGATCACATTCTTCTGTTATCTTGTGAGGGCTCGAGGACCGAGGCGGAGACTTTCGACGAGCCGACGCAACCGCGGCGATCGGAGGTGGCTCCCTTCTACACGGAGCTGCAGGAGAGCGCGAGGAGACAGTAGAGTGCGGGAGCCGTGGAATAGCCGTGGAGTAGATTAGTTTTTATTTCAGCATTTAAATAATTATAATAATACAGGAACAGCAGGACTTAAACTTTTAAGACTCTCGGGGTCTGTTTCGCCGAGCGCCGGTGTGCTCGGGGGACCCCTCGGTTTTACGCGGTTTTCTTTGCGGTTTTGGATTTCTTTACTGCTTATTCGGTTTCTCGTGGTTTTTCGAGCCCCTAGCCTTAGGATTTTATGCTTGACTGTGATGTAATAAATAGGATCCAAACACCCTAATATATCTACCTGTACCTATAGATCGGTAATTGGACCAATAATAAAAAGATTAATAAAATAGTCAATCCACTACCTCCGAGCCTACGCGCCGCAAGCCCACCCCATCAAGCGCTACTCCTGAACTCGATTTATCGAGAAGAGGAGGGGTGGGTCTAGACTGGACTCTTGGATTGGAGGCTGGTGGTCGACTAGTCATTCTTGCGAGTAGAAATTGCAGCTTAGGGCTCGATTTTCCGTTTGCACCATTTAGGTAGTTTATTTTCAATTTTTAAATTCTACGCGGATCATTTTGCATGTAGACTGCTGGAGTCAGGTACGCATCTCTTACTCTGCATGCATCATTGATTTTCTTGCGCATCGGCTTTTTCGTCTTCTCCCCCTGTTTTGGATTAAAATAACCAGGAGAACTGAAAAATCCGTTAGGCAATTTTGTTTGATTAATGAAAAATACCTAAAAAAGAGAAATCATAAAATTGGGACTGGTTAACTTTATCGACCCTAAAAGACGATCACCGAAAAATTTGTCTTGGGGAGGGCAACCCCCTCATTGTCTGGTTTGCTTGCGCGAGAGAGTGACCCGCACACTAGGTAGAGCCTTTCTCGACTGATTGCTGGCTCTTTCTGTACGGGACAGTCGATTGAGAAAATATCGTATTACCCAACAGGTCACGTTCTGACTGATCACCTAATAAAATTGACAAGATAACTGACCGAGCCTTTATGATCTTCAGCTCGCGTTGCGTTGGTGAATCAGGGGTTTGCTTGCTGATCATATTTGTTTCCAGATCCCATCCGCCTGACTCGCCAGATCATGATGATGGGAAGGAGGTCTCTTAGGAAGCCTCTAGCTGCACTGATTTTTAGCTCAGTCCACTCATCTAGGTCGGTTCGTGGGAGCTCAGACCCGCTCTCCGAACCCGAGTTCGACTCCGCCCTGTTCCCCCTCGACCACCCTTCTACCGATTCCGAGATACCAGTGCCAGATGAGAGACTACAGTCAGATGATTTATCGGCACCTGAGTTTGGGTCTTTTGCCTTTGCAGAGACCGTGGCCGGCAGCAGCGACGACCGCACCACAGGTCCCCGAGGAGAGCAGACATTCGTCTTGGACCATGGTATGATCAACTCCACCCTGATCGCCTCTCTAGACTCAGTTCAGCAGTAGTTGAGGGATCAGGGAGCATTCATGATCAAGATGAGACGCGAGATGGAGCAGATGAGAGCCGATCGCGAGTAGCGCGGCCTAGGGGGTGGACCCGACCATGCGGCAGCAGCAGGAGCAGAGCCACTGAGACCGATGCGGGAGTTGCACAACCCCGGATCGACTTTGATGCACCATTGGGTAGTACTTCCAGCTATCGTGGGGGACTTCAAGTTCCCCCCGAACACTCTCCAGCTTCTACCCCGGTTCCATGGGCTGGTTATTGAGGAGCCTCATCTCCACCTTCAGGAGGTTGAGATGATTTGCAGCAATGTCCACGACCGACAGGTGGACCAGGATACCATCCGCATGATTGCCTTCCACTTCTCACTAGCAGACAGAGCAGCCACCTGGCTGAAGCATCTGGGGAGATTTGTATATACCTGGGAGCAGCTCCGCACCGAGTACTTGAACAATTACTATCCACTCGGGCGGACGAATGCGGCGAGGGCCCTGATCAGCAACTTCTCCATGCTCCCCAACGAGCAGTTTCACGAGGCATGGGAGAGGTTCAGAGAGCTTACAGATAGAGGCATGGGATACCAGCTTTATGACCCTGAGACCCAAAAGGTTTTCATTTATATAGATGTGAAATTTCTGGAGGATGACTTCCTTAAGGGTCAAGAAAAAAGTGAAGTAGAGGAACTCATTGAATCCCTTGAGGACTTTGAGCCTCCTGAACTAGAAACTGAAGAGATAAATGAAGATGAAACACCCATACCTCTTCGAAGGAGTTCGAGGGTGGTTTCACCACCTAAAAGGTATGGATTCCATGTATCGGGTGAAACTGACAATGATCCTACTTCATTTGATGAAGCACTCGCGGATCATGACCGGCTTACGTACATTAAGAAGATTCTTGAACATTTCTTTATGGATAGTTCCAAGAAAGGTTTCCTCCCGTTATAACATGATATCCACCTATCTAAAGGGATGGCTCCTAAAAGTGTTGAGGAAAAGAAGGCCATGGGTGGATGCCCATATGCATCAGCCATAGGAAGCTAATGTATGCCATGATGTGTACTAGTCCAAACATCTGCCATTAAGTGGGAGTGGTAAGTCGTTACCAATCCTGCAATGGAGAACAACACTGGAATGCAGTGAAGAATATATTCAAATATCTAAGATGGATACAAGATTACATCTTGGTCTATGGAGATGGTGATCTCCAAGTCTTGGGATATATAGATTCAGACTTCCAGTCGAATATTAATGATCGAAAGTCGACATCAGGGTTTGTGTTCCTATTGAACGGTGGTGCAGTGAGTTGGATAAAAAAGAAGCAAAATACTACAGTAGATTCAACAATAGAAGTCGAATATATTGCCGCATCGGATGCTGCAAAGGAGGCAGTGTTGGTACACAAGTTCATCTTGGAACATGGCATAGTTTCCTCAGATACTCCCATTCCATCACTTAGTGATAACATGGGATCCATAGCGTAGGCGAAGGAATCCAGATGGCATCAAAAGAGCAAGCACGTGGAAATGAAATACTACATCATTCAGGAGATTCAAAAGCATGGTGATATCATCATCACCAAGGTGTCCTCTGCCGACAACATTGCTGATTTTGTTACTAAACCTCTAACACATAAGGTTTTCGACCAGCATGTAATGAGTATAGGTTTAGGATTGTTCCAGAATGGTTCCGAGGGCTAGTGAGAGATTGTTAACCGTGTGAGCCCGAGGCAAATCATTCTTACAATAAATGTAATTGTAATATATGATTTATCAATAAAAGATATTGATTGTTTTTTATTCCCTTTCTGAGATTAAATGAATGAATGCACTATAAGGTCCCTCTGTACAATTAGGGTGATGTACAATGGTTGTCCTAATGATAATATAGTTGTTGATTCATTTGATTGAATCATAGAGGCTGGTGCTTGGATGAATATATAAGGAGTAAGATTGAGGACTCATCAAACACCGTCAAATGATTATTAAGAGATGATCTCCAGCCTGAGTAGGAGATGAAAATCCATTCTCATTTGGTTGATATCTGAGTGACCTCTTGATGCATGTCCTCTACATGGGAATAGTTATTCAGAGGGGTCAGATTAGTTAGGTAAAAGAGTTGACTTAACGAGATTGAGATAACCTAATTCCTATGTTGAATACTGTCAAAATATAGGCACACATCCTTTAACCAGTGACAGATGTATTATTGTATGTATAATTGTGTACATTTGGCAGACCAATAGGTCGATGACCTAACCAAGGTCTATACACCGACGAGCTAGTGTTCATGTAAGGGCATATGAGTAATACAATCTCTCAAAGGGATCATACAGGTTCACTTGTGAACCGGAAGACATGAGCTCACTCATGAGGTATTGGGACCGATCAAATTCCATGCATGCGATCAAATTCCATGCATGCTCATCGTGCTTTGGAAGCATGACAAGAATTTGAAAGGTACGAGATATGCTTTGGGATAGCATATGATCCATATCGATTCCCAATGACCAAGATTGAGAAACTTGATGATAAAACCCTATAGATGACGGTGTAAAATTGATCTATATCTTTAGGTTTATCATAGGTCTTCCAGTATGCAGGATGTACAAGTATTAATAATACCTAGGGTGATGTGATTATAAGTGATTGTAAAACCATGACGCTTCCATTCCGAGAGAGTGATTAAACAGGCTAGGATTTTAGTGAGTCCTCTCAGTAGAGAAGTAATCTGATCTTGATCCAAGTGTTGGACATTGATCTGAATGAGATTCTGATGCAATGAGAAGATTAGATTTACGGTCTTGATTTAATAAAGCATCTATGAGAGGTCCATGAGATCTGGATTTAAGGTGTGATCTCAATATCCAAATCACTATACGTGGAACATACAATCGCCATGTCCTTATGTCCAAGTATCTGCTACAAAACACATTATTCTTGAAGGAGTTCAAGAATAATTCCATAGTTGAATTATATCTAAGCATTAAGAAATGGATAATTAAATATGATTTAATTATCTTGAATGATGTGAATTTGATTCATATTATTGGGATGCATGATAATGGTCATCCAATATAATTAAATGAGATTTAATTATTTTGGATAGAAATAATGTGGATAGAAATATCCAATTATTCATAATATATTATAAATGTGATCTATAATGTATTAGAGAGATATTATTTTGATTTATATTTGTTGATTAATTATTGGTGTGAATTGGATTCACATTGGATAATTAATTGAAATATAAATCACATTTTATTTTGGATTATGAATGTGATTCACAGATTTCCAATGGATAGATTGTTATATTCACAAAATAATTATGAATTATTTTTGCTGAATTATTTTCAACAAGTGTTGTTGTAAAATCATGGAGATTTCAAAGGAATAATGCAATCTCACAAGATTTTATGAGAATGCATGGACATTCCACCCTTTCATATTAGAAGGGTGGACGGACACCAATTCCTATATGGAAAGGGTTGCCGTCCACTCTATATGGAGGGTTGTAGTTTCCATCCTAAAATCTCCAAGTATGGTTGATTTAATTTAGGATTAAAGTATATTTTTTATCAAATATATTTAATCTAAATTAAATTGATTGTTTTTAATTTTTTTTCAACAACATCTTGACCATTGAAAGTAGCACAAATCAATCTCATCCATTGATTTTGTGCAGTCCATGGATTGTGATCCATGGACTCCCAAAACCCTATATAAGAAGGGGCACCCCTTGCCCTTCCAAGAGGTTAACAAGTTTACAACAAGCTCTCTCCTCTATTTCATTCTCACGCCCTCTCTCCCTCTCTCTCCCTTGGTGTCCGTCCACCTAACCCTAGAGAGAAGGAGTCTCCGTCATCACTTCACAGTTGTGTGGTCACCTCGATTGCCCTTAGTTATCCTTCTTCTTGGTGTGCCTCACTCACGAAGAATACGTACGATCTCGTTCGACGAGATCAGGAGTTCCCTTGCTCGGATCAACATCTTGGATTGCGAGGAGCATGTTACTCATCCCCACGCTCGCAAGCGTCTCCTCCGAAGATCAGACTTGAGACAGGAGGTCTCTTTTCTTAGAGGCCTGATCGCAACCATGCTACAAAAAGTATTCCTTTATCGATTGTGTAGTTTAGATGAAACGATCCGAGAATCGTTCTTGGATCATGTCGTTTCATTGCATGAAAAAAATTTTAAATTTCGTTACATCAAATGACTAGTGCGGCTAGTCGTACTCAATCGTATACGATACGATCCTCACGCTTCTGTGATGCACTTAAGGATTATTCGATATCCTTCATTATGTTGTTTCAAAGGTTAAGGAGGTAATTGGAAAAGTTTATAGGGTTCGTGAAGTAAAAATCTCAATAATAAAAAAGAAAAAGACCGCTCTCTTAATGATTCTATGATTCTCATTCTTTGTTCATTTATTTTAGCCAAATATTTTAGCAAAAACATATGTAAATATATGTAAATCTAATAAATTATAATCGTCGTGCATTTATTAATATTATGTAATTAACATCTATTTTTCCAAAATAAAAGAATAAATAGGAAAAGAAAAAGAGAAGAAGAATGCAGTTATGTAATAAGTACAGACTGACCCAAACCACGAGAGAAGGTCAATTATTGACCTGATCGAGAAGGAATAAAGTAAGGAGAGATATGGCCCATGTATATTCATCACTATGCATATTCTATTCTTCAATAAAAAGGTCTCAAAACAAATTATTTCCTTAATAAAACTTGTGAATAATTTTTTTCTAAATTATAAAAAATATTTGTAAAATCAATTGATGTACATAATGTAAATAATACCACTCACAAGAAGCCTGAAAACATAACTCAAAGATCAATTCTTGGTATAAATGAATTCAAACTATTTCAAACTTGTCTTTTTTGTACACTAAATTAAATTATCTTTAAAATGAGGGTGGTTTCAAAATTTTTGAAGTAACTATGGAAAAGTTCACTTTTTGAATGTGTTGTATAACTATATTATACCTTTACATGTACATATTCACTTATATAATTATTTTGTATATAAATACTTGTAAATATTTCCAGTAGTAATATAAAAATAAAATGAAATAATAAAATATAAAATATAATCAAAATTTCATGGTACACCAGCCATAACTGTATATATTATATATATAAACTATTTATTTAATGTCTATATTTAACTTATAAAAATCAAACAAAATTTCTTTCATATTCCTTAAATAGTTTTGTAAATAAATAAAATATAAAAAGGTATTTACATAAAAATAAAAATTTAAATAAAAATAAAATAATAAAATAAAAGTAAAATAATAAAATATATAGGTATGCTATACATGTATATAATACAATATATTGTATATATTGTATATATGCATTTATAAAAATAAATAAAAATAACATAAAATAGTTTGAAAAATAATAAATATTTTCATTTCATTTTATTTTTTAGTTTAAAATCATTTACTACTTTTTGTTTAATGTTCTTTGATTTATTTGAATCGAATTTTCTGATTGGCTGACCCAGGTTTGTTGATTCGGGTCAACCCTTCCTCTCAATCGAGTCTGACCCGACACCTCTCGATGGAGCCGTTTTCTCACCATTACCCAGCCCGACTCTGATCTCCATATGCCTTGAGATTCAGACTTGAGATTCCTCATAGATCTGATACTCTCGCGGATCTATGGAATGGCCCGAATCTCTCGAGGGTTTCGAGCATTCCTTCGATCTTTTTAGAACCCTAGGATGCTCTATAAATATACTCCTTCGCCCTCCTCACTCTTCAGCTCATCCCTCGCACCACCACTGCCCCTTAGCCACTTTCAAAAGAGTGAAAACATCCCAGAGAGTCCCTTTAGAGCTTGGTTTGGCGCTTGGTTGCACGTAGCACAAGATGTGGCTGGAGCTCCGCCGCCTATAGCCTCTCTTGCCCACTGCAGCAGGATCCAGGCCAAGACCTCGTCGACAACTTCACTTGACATTGATGAGCCTATAAGGAGCCTCAAGTACCCTTCATTCCCCTTCATTTTCACCTTTTGATTCAATTTACACCATCAACCACCCTACGTCGCTTTGGCTCCGACCATCGCAACCAGAGCCCAATCTTCCACTCTAGCCACTCATATCAATCGTTGTTTTGTCATCACCCCTCTCACGCACCCTAATTCCCCTACATCTTACTCGACAGAGCAAGATTATGATAGTTCTCCTTACCCACTTCTGTCGTAGATCATTTTAGCACCCCACCATCGCTTCTCTCTCTTTCAGCATCAATAACCTCAAGCCAAAGGTTGGTCTTCAAGTTACGATTCTCCTTACAGGTCATGCATGTACGAGAGGCCCGATTTGAGCCTCGTCTCAAGTGGCAGAGCAGCTCTAGGTGGTGGATCTTTTCCACGACCATATGGCCATTCGTTGTCCCCTCCGAGACTCCATTCGACGTATAGCACCTTAGAGAAGGTGATGGACCTTACTGTGACTCGATCAGACCCATGGATCGGCCTACATCTTCGATTGAAACATGCTAGTTCCTTGTTCTTCCAACATCCTTTAGAGCCTTGAGATGAGTTGCTTCACTTTCTAGATTCCATCCTGACCGTCCATCATCGCCCAAAAGTTGCATCGTCATATTCAGAGTAGCGGCAGATTTGACGCACGCGCTCGCCTGTCATTTGAGCCATCATATTTGGGTTCTAACGGTGATATGCATTGTATGCCTACGCTACGTCGTGGACCGTTCGATCTTTTCCAGTAGCGCATCAGAGCCAACAACTGCCTCACATGCTTCACATGCTTGTAAAGGGTATATTTCACCTTTTCCCTGTTATTTTCTTTATTTACATTTCAGTCCAATAATTGTAATAATTAGTTAAAAATATTTTTCATTAAGGACACTATGTTTTCGTTATTTTCTTTTTACCCAACCGAGTTGAACTCACATGTGTCCACAATGTGTTTTTGTGGGTTATTTACGCTTTTTATATTAAACTATTATTATTGAATGAATAGAAGTTTTGATTATTTGCATTTGTAACCTTGTGAGCATTGTATCATGTGTAGCATGTGTTTTGTTGGAAATTTTGCATCATGGCCCTCTTACTTTTTGTGTGTGTTATTCTTAAAGACTTGGAACTTAAAATAATTGCATAAAGGTCCCTCTTGCATTTTTTTATATATTTATCTTATTATTCATAATAAATCCCATTTTGGCTCTCAAAATTCCCCAAAAATTAACCTTAACTCCTGCTAACTAGATCTTTGTGTAGTAATTTTTGTGTGCCATTTTCTCTTATTTTTTTGTTATTAAAAATCCAAAAACAATATAAAAAGCCCATGTTTCTCTTGGAAAATCTATAAAAAATTTTGAAAAACCTTTTTAAAAATTCCATAAAAACTACTATAGTTGTCTTTTATCTTATTTTAGCTCATGTATAATTTTGCTTGAAAATAGTCTATAAAAACCTAAAATGTTGCAAAAGACTAAAAAGGCTTATAAAATAATATAAAGTCAACAAAAATTCTAAAAAATGTATTTCAAGTTCCTATTTATAGATATTTCTTCTAGTATTTAATAAAATTCATTTCCAGAAGATTTGAGTTGTCATTTATTTTAAAATTGAAAGACTGATCTAGTTGCAATCTATTTGCTTATTTTCATACTTTTTTTATTTTCAGAAAATCACAAAAATATATGAAAATTCCCCAAACATATTTATAAAAATATAAAATACATAAGACCTAAAAATATTTCTACTTTATTTTTATGATCATTTGGCCTATTAAGAAAATATAAAAAGAGTTGCTTGTGTATATCTTCGCCTTTGTCCTTATTTGCGTTATTTTGAAAATTTAAAAATTTACAAAATTAAAAACCAGTAAAAATAAAAATAAAAATCCTTCGATTTTATAAATCTCCTACTTAGATTTTAATTGTGCTCCTTGAGTTTGACCATGGTCTCTATACCAGGTTAATATAAGTAGCTAAACCACATGTTTGAATCTCTCGATCGCTTAGTGGTTGAATAATTTTCTCGTTGATTGCATTGGTTGATTAGTCACAATGACAATGTTTAAAATCAACTTAACCCTGGTTAACTTGTCACTCATCGTCATCATCTCTCTATCAATCTCTTTTACTTAGAGTCTTCAAGTATTTTTTAAAATATTTAGATCACAATCGATAAGCACTATAAGATCATTCCAATCACTTAGAGATTTTTAGGATGTTTAATTTGTATTTGTTTTCTAAAAAATCTAAAATTTATAAAATAAAGTTCCTCTGCTGCATTCATCTATGCGATCTCCCTGCTCTATTCACCAATTAAAAAATACCACCAATTCAGTGCTCGCATAAATCAGATAAGTATAAAAAGTCATGGTCGGGTAACCGTTTTATAGTCCATACTTACACCCATAATGGCTGAAAGTAGAGGCAACTAGTCGTATGAATCCAGAGTGGTCATTATTTCACATGTATATATACCTAGGATACATGTGTGCTTGATTTGTTGGTCATTGAAAATAAAAATTAGAAAGATAGCAGCTTTGTAGCAACTTGTATTGTGTTGGTGAACTAAACATTGTCTTGTGTTTGAAATAAAAAATCCTAAGGATTTTGAAATATCGGTTCCTCTTGGGTTGTTAACTAAGTATATCTATTCAGATGACTTGGTCAATACTCTGCCTGAAAGTATATTACAATCCCTCATCTCCATAGCTTTTGCGAAACAAGGGATCTCGGAGATGATACTTAATCCTTCTCTATTGCCCAAGCAAAGGCCCAAAATGATATGTTCACTGAAGGACGACATTAAGGAAATAAGAAGATTAATTGAAGAGCAAGAAAAGAAGAAACTTAAGTTCACAAACCAATCATTTCCATGAAAATATCCCTCACCCTAAATCCATTGTCAGAGCAACTATCCAAATTTTTACCACACTTAAAATAGGATCTTCCCTCACATGATTTTCTAGAGTCGTCCATTTTTAAGGAACATCATTCATTGGATATCAATGTATCATGTCGTCTCCCATGTACACCGTCAAAATTTTTTGAAGATATCATTAGAGACGAACATAGGGGATTTTAGGAAATCGTGAACGAATGAAAGAAGATGTTCTTGGTCAAACTCAAGAAACAATCTTGCAATTTAATATAGAAGAGGAATTTCTCAGCTCTGTCGCATTCCTATCTACTATCTTTAATCTTGACAAAATAATTTTGCTGACATCCCAGGCTCACCATATTCTTGAAAGCCTCTGTGGTATAGAAATAGAACATTAATATTTAAACAAGTTTGAGGATGAATATGAAACTTCACTTTGTGGTTTGGAAAGAAAATTTTGGAGTTTGATTTTAGGGACTATCTTGAGTTTCAATTTGATTTTGAAAAGGAACTACATATTATGACAGTGAATAAATAAGAATGAACTCATGAGTCAAGTGATAGAATTTCTGAGCTACATATTATTACAATAATTGATGTATTTGAGAATGAAATTGAGAATGAATTTATCATTGTAGAAGAGAAATGATGGAAATGGATGTTGATTCATGGGAGAATTCAACTTCTAAGATAAAATCTGAGAATAGAAATGAAATTGAATAGGATTCTTTCAATGAATATTTTGATGATATGAATGAAGAGATTGAAAGATTGAATTTTGCTCACCATTTCTCATCAACCCCTAACTTTAGGTTGGAAGTCCTCCCTGATGACTTTCTCATGGATGAGAAAATAATTTCCACCTTCATCGAAAGGAAAGAATACATGTTTAACTTGGTTTATTATTTTCAACTCACATCTCTGGGCACCGAGCCAATTTTGGATATGGAAGATCCATCCCTTCCACCCTTTGAGTTTATTGAGTACAGTTCCAAATAGTATGATCTGAATTTTAACTTAGAATTAACAAAGGGCACCATAAGAGATAAATATAGTGATACCATGGAGAGAGATTACTGATGAAGCCACTTTTCATCATCTTTATTCTATCATTTTGGCCTCAAAAACCCTGGCAAATGCGTGTAAATACCCTTAATTCTCGCATCTTAGCATTCATGCATGTGTATGTAAATAGTGTATAAAATATTGTATTTAATGCCAAAATTATAGAATAAATAAAAGAAAAGTAAAATAATAAAATATTGTAAATATTTTATGACCCGAAACCCCAAAACCTAGGCATCTAGATGAATAGGTCTATAAGGAATAAAGTAGGGGAGATAAGGGCCAAAATACAATAAAAATACCTTTTATTTTAATTCATTCTTTATTCATTTTGGGATCTATTTTTGGTTCCACTTTTTATACTTCAAATAAAGAAACTTTGTACATAAAAGTTGTAGATAATTAAATAAAGAAAAATACAAAATAAATTTCATACAAAAATAATATACAGATAAAAAGATATGATCTGAATAAGATTCCAGAATCTCAACTTCCCAGACGTGTATCTTGCAAATAAAAACTCGAAATGTACCAAACTCACTTTAATTGTATATAATTTCAAATAAGCTATTTAATAAAGGTGTTTTGTATTTTTTAGAGTTACGGTTTGTAAGTTGAGTTTTGGACCCCACTAGTATACTTGTACATATTAAAATATTCATTTTATTTATTATTCATTATTTTTATAATTTTATATTTTTATAGATTTGTAAATATTATTTATAATATATTTTTACATAAAAATCAGAATAAATACTTAAAAGAAATACAAAATAAAATACTTGTGTATCACATACCTAGGTATATTACCTATATACAAACCTATACAATTATTATTTCTATTTTATTAAGTGTATAAAACACTTCAGAAAAATAAAAAATATATTTACTGTATAAAAATACGTTATAAATTTATAAAATAATAAACAAAAATAAATAAATTTAATGTACAAAATAAAAATGAAATATTAAAATACATAGATATATATACCTATATGGACCTAAAATGATAACTTGTAAAAGAACACCTTATAAAAATAATTAAAAATCAGATTAAAATACCTTAGAAAATAACAAATATTTTTCATTTTATAACCTAAAATTAATAAAATCATTTTCTATTTTTAATCGAATTTCTTAGCATTTCTTTCGGGGATTTTTCCTGGTTGGTCCACGTAGACCAACCAGGTGCCAGTTCGAGTTGGCCTCGGTCAACTGCTCGTTCCCTCCCATGTGCGCCTTGTCAGACCTCGTTTAGGCCCCGTCTTCTCGATTTTTTCGAGGTCAATGCTTGCACTATTTCGTGTTGCAACCTAAATAACTTTTGTTCCTCGATACACCCTCTTTCACGCCCTAAGCTTTACTAGGGCCGAGGAGCGGCGATTCTTGCCATCTCCCTCGATCTTTGGAGCGTCTGAGCCATATTGCCAAACCCTACTTAAAGGACCTCCAACTTTCAAGCCAATTTTGAACCCCTCTTCCATAGGTTTAGCTCCCCCTCTTGTGCCCGATCACTCTAGGAAGATGACAGCTTCCCTGGGAGCGCTTCAGGCCGGTCGAGCGACGCCCGAGGCGGCTCCAATCACCTCCGCCTTCTCGCCGACGTCGTGGTACCTTCCCTCCGATTTCAACCATCGAGGCAGCCCTATCCCTTTTGCTGCATTTCGTTCTCCTTAGTCTTAGGATCATTTCGCCTCAAAGATCTTCACATTTCATCCGTTAAATCGCCCAAATCGTCATCTCGCCGGAGTGCCCTTCAGCCACTGATGACCACCAAAATCGCCCAAGCAACTAGGGTAGAGAAATATAAACAAAGGTCGTTGCGACCTTAGTCGCTCGGGAAATCCGGATCAACAAGAAAATGAAGTTCAAACCACCAAAAATAAGATAAAAATCAGATAAACACTATAGCGGTCTTGGCTATTAGATTAGCCTGGTATAGCGACCAGGGTCGGACTCAGGGAGAACGTGGCCATATGCGGCCTACGAAGTAGTCTAAAGAATGAATAAAATAAAATACAAGTGTTTTTGGTGGATTTTAAATTTTTATGAATTTTTTTGGATTTTTAATTAATAAGGAAAAGAAGAAAACAAGGGAATAAGACAAATACAAACAATTATTAAAGCACTCAAAACGCAACCAAAAATTCAGATAAAATTTTTTTTAGGGTTTTTATGTTTTTTACTGTTTTTTGGTAATTTTTGGTATTTTCTGATTTTTATTTAATTTTCTAAAAATAAAACAATGCAAAAAAACAGCAACTATGTCCAGCCGAACTTGAGGGACTTAGATAAAATTTCTAAAAGTCCCTAAAAAGCTTGGGGGTAATTTTCCTGTATAGACAAAGAAACAAGGAAAATTTAGGCACTGAATTTATTGTTTTTGGATTTTTAAATTATTTATTAGAGTTTGTATAGAGTTTTAGGTGTTTTTCGATTTTTATGCGTTTTATATAATGAAAAATGACCAAACTTGGTCAAAAAATCAAACAAGACAAAATACACAATCGCTAATTTTTTTATAATTTTTAGAGGTATTTTAATATTTTTTGTGAATTTTTAAGTCAGACAGTAAAGAAAATGCGTGTTTTTGAATTTTTAAAAGTAGTAAATGAAATCAAAAATGTCTCCAAAAATTCTAGAAAATTTTACAACATGGCAGGAGCCATATGTCCAATTTTCATTGAATTTGGAGTGAGTTTGTTATTTAGTCAAAATCAAAATCAAGGTACAGTGCACAGGGACCTATACGCAATTAGTGAAAGTTCCAGGAGGTCCGGTGCAAAAATCCCTAAGTATAGCAAGCTGTACATGAAGGGAAATCCGAATGGAGAATATACAGGGTCTACCCCCCCCCCCCCCCATACTTAGGGTGAAATATCCCTAAGTATAGGCAGCAAAACAGGGGTAGGAAGACACGAAGAAAATTACGAATATATACAAGAAGGAGGACATCACTCCCCCTATACTTAAGGTGAAGAACCTTAAGTATATGCAACAACAGAAGTGATGAAACAGAACGGAAGAGCAACCCGGTGTTTCCACCCCCCTATACTTAGGATGAGCAATATCCTAAGTATAGCAAAGATAATCCTAAGCGAGACCTGGGGTGAAAACAAGAACGGGAGAAAGGAAGATGAAACTAAGACAAAACACGTATATACAAAAGAGTACAATGTTGAGGTGCCTCTCAACAAGCGCTAGATTTTACGCCCCTAGTTGGGCGCAAAGGCTAGGACAACGCAGTATCGAGATTCAGTACGGCATCGGTAAGGCGAATGTCATACTGTCATCGCAGTCTCGGTATGAGAACAACGACGAACTCGAAAGTGTAAAGTAAGACACCCAAGTATGCAATCAAGCGGGTGTCTGCTACCGGCCAAAGATATGGAGGTAAGTGATCGGGATCCGGTAGCACAAAAGAAATCAGCAGCTCTGGGTCAGACTGGAGTGAGAGTATAGAGCCGAAGAAATCAAACGTGGAGAAGGATGGATCAGTAATAGAATCCTCCACATCAATCAGTGTCTCAAACAGGTGTGCACAATCAAGATCAGGAGACTCTCTAAGCATACTGATATCCGGTGCATAAATAGAATCAGATCAGGCAAATCATCGAATATCTCCAGAATGGGCTCATCCTCGCGAGGGTCGTCGAGGTGAGAAGACTCAAAATCAGAAGGATCTAAAGACCCGGTTTAGTGCTCTGTCGGATCGGAAACACTCTCAACAGGTGAAACCGAGTACTCATCGAGTGCGGCATCCTCCCGCAGATAACCCTCGGGGAGAGATGCAAGATCAGAAGTGAGTAAGAGAGGATCAGAATCTAAATGGGCATCTGCAGTGCTGCCAAGTATCCACTCTGTGCACCAGGCTGCATCATTGTCTGAACTGTCACTCTCGGCAATCTGGAAGAAGGAGAAGGTATTGGTCAACACTGCGGGGGCTGTCAAAGTGTTTGCGGCTGATCCTCGCTCTGTGGCTATGCTGGCTGCCAACTGGTCCTCAAAAAGTGTATCTGTCTCAACAAAGTGGAGGACAACAGACTCGAATATGGGACTCTCTGTGTCTGAACTCTCAAAGTGGTATCCCATATCGAGCTGAAGCTGCCGGGCTGAATCCTGGTAACTGTCAGAATCTGAGAAGTATCGCTGCAGAAAAACGGCTGACTCCTCCGCGACTGGAAACTGTAGTGGCTGAATCAATGGCTGTAGTAGCTGGGGCTCCTCCGGTTCTTGGAGTATCAGAAGATCTGATATCCAAGACTCATCGACTGGAAACTCTGGGGCTGCCTCGAACTCTAGCTGGAAGACCAACGGGAACTCGAGTAGACTCAGGGTCCAAACCTCTGCTATCGCAGTCATCTCCTCAGTCAGTGGTGCTGCCACATCCAAGTCCTCGGGCTGGTGTGTAGAAACTGACTTATCTTGTAAAGTGACACACCGCACTAGTATTGCATCGTCCGCATGTTTTGTCCCGAGTAAGGCATCTCGTGAAGAAGAAGAACTCTGTAAAAGTAGCCTCGAGATGGTATCCAGTAGATGAATGTCAGAACTGCGGTGTGAACCATCACATGTGGTAATCACCAGTGCTAACTGCTCTGCGGTCATCCCCCGCATGGAGATCTCTATCAAGTCTGTCAGTGGAAGTCCATGGTCTGGAAGTCTCCTCAAGAGGTCAAAAAACCTCGGCAATGCCTCCTGCAATGGCTCCTGAGGGTCAACTGAAAACTCGGTGATCAAAGACCGCATAAACTCAGCTCTACGTGGAGGGAAGTATCTCTGTAGAAACTCTCTGCGTAGCTCTTCCCACGTATCGAATGTCCTCCCCAATCGTCGGTGCCATCTCATGGATCTGTCGTGAAGTGTGAATGGGAAGGTCCTTGTCATCAGCTCCTCTGCAGTGGCATCTGAATATCTCTGTGCTCTGCAAAACTCCTCGAATGTGGATAGGTGTAGATACGGCTCGTCGTGCGCCTCTCCTGAAAATATCGGCAGTCGCTGAATGTAATTCGAATCCAAGACGAATGGACCTAGTGTAGAAGCTGAGTCAGCTCCATGTGCTATCTGCTCCTCCATCCTTCTGGAATAGGATCTGTCTGCTGATCTCCACTGCTCTCTGTGATCGCCACCGGAGTGCGCTCTCAACTCAGCAACGGCATCGTCCGGATCTCGCATCTGCTCTATCTGGTATCCTCGGACATCTCACACAGCATGCCCAGAGTAGTGAGATGAAAGGGAGGGAGGGAGCGGGAGGTAGGTCATAGATCCGACCTCCCTAGAAGGTGGACTGGAGTGATGGACAGATAGCGAAGACAAAGCCGCATGAGGCAGCTCGAAGTGTGGAGAATCCATCATCCAGGGGTAAAGGAGAAACAGAGAAGAAGACTGAAGGGAGGGAGGGTGGGAAACAGATGGATAGAGAGGAGGATGGGGAAGGATCGAAGGGATCTGGAAATCAAATAAGATGAACAAGCAAACCCTGATTCACCTATGCACACAGAGCTGAAGACTGAAGGGATCGGTCAATTATCTTGTCGATTTTATTTTACGTGATCATCCAGTCTATCAAAGCGATTACGTGAGGAAAATAGGAATCCAGATATTTCTCAACCGACTGTCCCGTACAGAAAGCCGGTAATCAGTCAAGAAAAATCGGAGGCTCTATCCTAAGGTGCGGGTCACTCTCTCGCTCATCCAAACCAAACAAGGAGGGGGTTACTCTCCCCAAGACAAATTTTTCAAATCGGTGTCTTTTAGGTCAAGTATGATTAGCAGTCCCAATTTTATTATTTTTGTTTTTAGATATTTTTCAAAAATAAAAAGAAACACCTAACGAATTTTTCGGTTCTCCTGGTTATTAAGTCAAAAACAAGGGGGAGAAGACGAAAAAGCCGATGTGCGATAAAATCAATGATGCATGCAAAGTCAGAAATGCGTACATGGCTCCAGCACTCTACATGCAATATGATCCGTGCATAATGTAAAGACAGAAAAGTAAACTACCTATATGGTGCAGCGGGAAAAACCGAGTCCTAAGCAGGCACTTTCTACTCGAAAGAACCGTCTAGCTGGTCACCAACCATCGATCCAGAGAGTCCGGTCTAGACCCACCCCTCCTCTTCTCGACAGGTCGAGTTCAGGAGTAGCGCTTGACGGGGAAGGCTCGCGACGCGTAGGCTCGAAGGTGGTGAATCAACTATTTTTATTAACTTTTTATTAGTAAGTCCAATTAACGATCTATAGGTACAAGCAATCTATTAGGTGTGTGGATCCTACTGAGTACGGCACAGTCAACTAGAAAGTCCTAAAGCTAGGGGCTCGAGAAAAACCACGTAAAATCGTAAAAGGCAGCGAAATATCAAGAAGCCGCGAAAAAGCTGCGAAAAATCTAAGCTAGCTAAAGGGTCCCCCGAGCGCACCAGTGCTCGGCGAAATAGACCCCGAAAGTCCAAGTCTCTATCTGAGTGTGCCTGTATTATTACAATAATTCAAATAAGAAAGAAATAATCCTAAACTACTCCTCTCTCACTCAGCTACTCTCTCGCTCTCTCCTACGGCTCCGTACAGAAGGGAGCCGCCTCCGAATCCCGTGGTTGCGCCAGCTCCTCGAAAGTCGCCTCCTCAGTCCTCGGGCCCTCGCAAGAAAGTAAACAAGAGTGATCAGACCAAATTATTGTATAGACAGTATCAAAAAAATATATATGCAAAAATCTATACAAAAAGCCGCAAAAAGAAAACCGCGGGAAAAATCGAAACTGACTACTAAGCCATGCTCCCCGGCAACGGTGCCATTCTGATGACCACCAAAATCGCCCAAGCAACTAGGGTAGAGAAATATAAACAAAGGTCGTTGCGACCTTAGTCGCTCGGGAAATCCGGATCAATAAGAAAATGAAGTTCAGACCACCAAAAATAAGATAAAAATCAGATAAACACTATAGCAGTCCTGGCTATTAGATTAGCCTGGTATAGCGACCAGGGTCGGACACAGGGAGCACGTGATGGTCTTGCGGCCTACGAAGTAGTCTAAAGAATGAATAAAATAAAAGATAAGTGTTTTGGTGGATTTTAAATTTTTATGAATTTTTTTTGGATTTTTAATTAATAAGGAAAAGAAGAAAACAAGGGAATAAACCAAATACAAACAATTATTAAAGCACTCAAAACGCAATCAAAAATTCAGATAAAAATGTTTTTAGGTTTTTTATGTTTTTTACTATTTTTGGGTAATTTTTGGTATTTTTCTGATTTTATTTAATTTTCTAAAAATAAAACAATGCAAAAAAACAGCAACAATGTCCAGCCGAGCTTGAGGGACTTAGATAAAATATCTAAAAGTCTCTAAAAAGCTTGGAGGTAATTTTTCTGTATAGACAAAGAAACAAGGAAAATTTAGGCACTGAATTTATTGTTTTTGGATTTTTAAATTTATTATTAGAATTTTTATTGGTTTTTAGGTTTTTTTCGATTTTTATGAGTTTTATATAATGAAAAATGACCAAACTTGGTCAGAAAATCAAACAAGACAAAATACACAGTAGCTAATTTTTTTTATAATTTTTAGAGGTATTTTAATATTTTTTGTGAATTTTTAAGTCATACAGTAAAGAAAATGTGTGTTTTTGAATTTTTTAAAAGTAGTAAATGAAATAAAAAATGTCTCCTAAAATTTTAGAAAATTTTACAACATGGCAAGAGCCATGTCTCCAATTTTCATTGAATTTGGAGTGAGTTTGTTATTTTATTCAAAATCAAAACCGAGGTACAGTGCACAAGGACCTATACGCAATTAGTGAAAGTTCCAGGGGGTCCGGTGCAAAAATCCCAAGAAGTCACGCACGTGTCTAGGGCACACAGGGACCTAATTGCAATAAAAGTAAAGTTCTCGGACTAATTGGTAACAGGTACCAAAAGTCTGAGGGCTCTACTGTAAAATACCCAAAAATATAAGCACATGCACAAATAAACCACGCACAGGGATATATATGCAATTATCTAAAAGTTTTCATTCATTCATGAACATCCCAGAACTACAAGGCTATCAATGCAAATATCCCAAATAAACACGTATCGACGCACGTGATACACTACAGGCAGGGGTATACATGCAAATAGCAGAAAAGATAAGGTCCAACATGCAAATTACCTAACGCAGATAAAATCCTAAAAATATTTACAGGACTGAAAGCAAACTACTATAAAGAGAAGGGCCTAAGGGTAAATTACCCTTTATTAAGTCGACCGTCAGATGGGCGCCACGTGTGATGATCGACGGCTGGGAAAAGGTGGCGCCCTAAAGCTGGAGTCCTCGTGCTGATCGAACGGCGGTGGCCTCGCCACGTCTGCTGATCGGTCGGCTCTGGTGCGCTGGGGCTAACGCTCGTCGATCAACGGTCTGGATCGAGTCTCCCAAAGATCGGACGGTCGGAGCTGCTCCTCACACGGATGGCTAGGATCTGAACTGGAGCATGGGGTCGATCCAACGGCTGCGGAAGATGGAGGACGAACTGATGGCCGGCGAACTTCGCCGGCTCGCCACTGGTACTGGCGTCCTCCTCGAAGGCCACAGAAGATCGACGAAGAATCGTGGAGGCCTTCCACGTCCAACGGTGGTCTCCGATGGCCCGACGGAGCTCCGAGGAGCTCAGGCGGAGTCGGCGGAGGTCAAGCGCCTGCTCCTGGATGGTCGGACCCTCAGATGGGCTCGACTGGACCTGCAAGTCACAGCAGAACGCTCGCGGGTCAAGGGCAAAGTGCCTCGACCCTGTGAGAGGGGGTGACGGTGATCAGTGAATCGGGGCGATCGAGCTCCGGCAAGGGGTAGACGGTGGAGCTCAAAACCCCAGCTCCTGTGCGAGCTAGGTTGAATGGAGGGGCGTAGAACGTGCGCGGGAAGAAGGCGATCGTGATGGTGAGGTCCGATGATCGGGGCGAAGACGGAGATGACTGGAATCGACGATGAACAGAAAATGGGTGAAATGAGCGAAACGCGAAATCAAAGAAAACGGGAAGAAAATAAGGGTACCTGGGTGGAGGAATCGATTGGGCGTGAGCTTGGGAAGCTCTGGGTCGTTGCCTCGCGGGTCGTCGAGGCCCGAGGCTCGAGCTCCTGCTTCAGGCAGAGCACGGCGGCGCTTGCTCGCCGGATCAGTGGTCCGGGCACCCTCTCCTCTCTACAACACAACCAGCGGCGAGCTGTCACCTCGAGGATGGCAGTGGAGGTCCTGGGAAGGCAAGGTGGGGAGCTACAGCTACTGAACTGAAAAAACTCGAATCTAAGCTAATCTACAGGCTAAAGAAACTACCTAGTGGAGGCGTTCGACTGGGTTGGAGCTGCTGAAGCTCCTGGGTCATTGCCTGCAAGGGGTCGTCGGCTCCCCGAGGCTGGGCACGCTCGCGGCGGCGCACGGCGGCGATGCCACCGGATCTGAAGGTTCCCGAGGTCCTCGAGCCTCACTTCCACTCTGAGGCGCACAGCTGTCACTCAGGCTCAACGGAGGAGGTCCTTGGCTGCGAGTGGGAGGTCCAAAAGATGAGGAGCGAGGCTGCCGAAGACGACACTTTATATGTCCAGGGGTCCGAGAAGAAATGGATCGGGCGAGAAGCGCGCAACTCGGATCCCTCATACCCACCCCGGGCGTGGATCTGGGATAAACAAGGATCAATCGGGGCCCGGGGTTAGGGTATTTGGCGATCGGGTTGACTGGGGAGAAAAGGTTGAAATCGGGTCGGGCAAGACGAACCCGGCTCTGGTGGTCCAGGGGGGGGAGTTGACCGGGGGTCAACATCCCCCGTGGACCAATCAGAGCCCGCCAATTATTAGGACTTTATAAATTAAATAATAAATAGAAAATGATCGAATTTCGAAAAACTCAAAACATGAAAAATATTTATTTTATTTTTTCTATTTATTTGTGATTTTTAATTAATTTTTCGAAATAAAAATAAGGTATTTACATAGTAGGGCTTCATATAGGTATATATAATATAGGATTTTTATTTTTGATTTTTAATTTGTTATTTTTATACATTTTTATCCACATTTTATATTTTATTTATTTATATTATAAAATTAGTAATCAAAATATATTTTCATTTATTTTTATTATTTATATACAAGGGGAAAATAAATAGATATATACATCTATATACATGGTATATTTACAATACTATTTTTGATTTTTAATTTTGTCCTTTTTATTTTTTTTGTTTTTGTTGTTTTTATTTATTTACACCATAAAACATAGAGTAGATACAAATTTTATGGAAATTAATTTATTTATTTATAAGGTGAAAAAAATATAAGTGAATGGACTATATACAAGGTGAATATGCACAAGTAATGTTTTTGTTTTCTTTTTAATTTTTCTATTTTTTGTTTTGATTTTTGTATTTACAAATATACACCATATATACAAACCACTTTTATTCTATTTTTAGAGGAAACTATTTTTGTTCTATTTATAGGTATATTTACACACATGAGCCCCTATCTCCCTCTACTTTGGCTTTTATGCGGTCAGGCCCATGCTGAGCCCTCCCTTGGGTTAGGTTGCTCAATATTTATTCTAAATATTTCTCTCTTTTTCTTTTGTCTCTTTATTCTTTTATTTTTGCACAAAAACATGCTAATTATTAATTTTTTTACACAATGCATGCTTTTGGTAATTATTTGTATTTACATAAATATACATGAATTTGCAAAGGTTTTTGTAGCTAAAATATAAGAATAAAGAGTGATGAATGGGTATTCATCAGCCACCCACCAAGCGTCGTCGCCCCTCACCTCGTTACCACCATCGCGGGACCCAGGCACTTTACCCTGGGTCCTCTCATACTTTTCTGCAGGTCAAAGCCCTTTGACAAGGACCTGGAGCTTGTTTTGCTCACTCGCCGGAGATACGCGGAGCCCGAAGCTCCGCCGCCTTCTAGCGCATGCCTCGACCGTCGCCGAGGAGTTTTGAAGCCTCCAGAACCTAGAGGAAGACCGCAGGAGCTTGCCGGACCCATTTTGTACTCGTCAACGTCACGGAGGAGGAGGAACGGAGACGGGGAAGTTCACCGGACGAGGGCTTCTTCCCTGTTCTTCGTTAGCCCCTTCCGATCGTCGGATCTCGGGCCTGCGTCAGACCGTGCAGCCACCGTCTGATCTCCTCCCGCCTCAACCGTTCTATCGACCGAGAAGGATCTGATCTCAGCTGCACAAGCGAAGCGGTATCGGAGCGTAGCACAGCGACACATGGCAAGTCAGATAGCATCAGTCGTCCGATCAGCGCGCAAGGGTATTTTGCATTTCGACCCTCGCGCCTTTTGTATTTAATTATTAAATATCAAACATTCATCTACCATTCAAATATTTGTGTAATATTTGCATCTAGGCCCCCGTACTTTACATATTTGCACTTAGGTCATATCCACATCACCGCACGTACCCGTGCGTGTGAGGGGGCTGGGTATTTTGCACAGGGCCCCCTGCGGGTTTGGTTATTTCATTTCAGTCCAAGAATTTTGACATTAAGTGTAAAACTTTTCGATATTTTGCATGTGAGCCCCTTGGATTTTTGTATATTGCACTTAGGTCCCTCCCAGGCGCGTGTTAGTCACGTGTGGGGTTGGGTTATTTGCAGGCATACCCTCGCGGGTTTTAATATTTGTAATCGGTCTTGGAACGTGGTTTAGCAGCTATATATTTCGCGTGAAATTTGCACTTTGGTACTTGAACTTCTGTGTATTTGCACTTATGCCCTTGCCAGTAGTGTAGTTTCTTGATGTTGTATCTATTTATTTCATGCATCTATAAATTGCTGAAAATCACCAAAAAAATTAGTTTAAGCTCATGTTTGCTTGCTCATTCACGTTATATTTTTATATTGCATTTTTATTGCATTTTAATAATTATTAAAAATCAAAAACATGCATTTTCAGCACTGTTTGCATTAGAAAATACATGAAAATTAGTAAAAGTTTTTGAAAAATTCCAAAAAAAATTAAATTTGGTGTATTTTATCATACTTAAGTGTCATTCCAAAAATCATTAAAAAATTCAAAGTAAAACTCCTAAAAATTAGAAAATCCCCAAAAACTTTATAAAAATATAAAAAATCTAGAAAAGTCCTAAAAATACAAACTCAGTTTCTATAGCTTCCTTAGTGTATTGCCTTTATTTTAAAATTAATTTGAGGAATTTTGGATACTGTTTGTTAATTTTAAACATCATTTTAATTTCGGCCAGTAGGTTAGTTCACTGTTTTCTAGTGTTTTGACCTTTAAAAATACCAAAAACATTCAGAAAATAAAACACAAAACATTATAAAATTACAAAAAGCCTAAAAATATTTTATTTTCTGATTTTTGAGTATTTTTACATATTTTTATAAATATCTTGTCCTTCTCTTTCTCACTTTGTATATATATTCTATTATCGAAAAAAAGAAAACATAAAAATATAAAATATAAAAAAAGATAAAATCAGAACATTTAAAATCAAAATACAAAAAATATAAAATCAAAAATTAAATAAAAAATATAAATTTAAAACCCCACAAAAATTTGCATACTTGTAGACACTTGATCACACATCACATTTTGCACTTTTTGCTTGTTCTATCTTGCTTGCTCCCTGAGTTCGACACTCTACACACTTACACACTATACACACTTTTGTAGAGTTAATAATAAATTTTAACTCTACCTCTGCTTGTCATTATCTGATTGGATATCGTGGGTTAATTGTTGTATAATTAGGGATTTTTGAGCGGTCAATACACCGACTGTTGATCTGCCTTGTGGATCAATACGACCGCTCAATTTTCCTTGGTTATCAATTACTATGAACAATCACATGATCTTAAAGGACAACCCACCTTTCTACCCGAGCGAGCCTTAAGACTTATTAGACGTCTCACTCAGCATGCTAGTAGCGCTTGATTCGGGTTTTATACTACCAGTATAGCTTAACCAGAACACATTTCTCATAAATGAAATTGGGATACCTAAGTTAATCACTTTTCCACCCTCATCTACAATCTGTCCACACTTTTACTATACCATCCCTACCCACTTGCCTCATTGCGGTGTTTCAAACACAGATGCCGGCCACACTCAAGATATGGGTTATTCCTAACCCTGGAGTTCAATTATGGGCATTAAAATTGACACATCGTGGGACAAATCCTATAGTTATCTTTCAAGAATTTTCTCTAGCTTGCATTTTTCTACTTCATTTCTCATAATATTTCAACATAAGTATCGGGGAAACCCTATAAAAAAGGCAAAATTAATTAGAAAAAATGAGAAAGGACATCTTTGATCACTTGCATCTTGCATTCTCTCCACTGGTGTTGTCCTACATTCTATTTTACATGGTTTTATCACCATGTGGGCATCGCTCATGCTAAGCATGGGGGCGGGCGCATCACATTTCATGCATTCCATTTTTTACAATGCTTTTACTTAAAAAATCGTAGCATTACTTTTAAAAAAATCATATAAATTTGAAAATTTTCTAACATATTCAAAAAATGCATAATGTTTTCATATTTTTCAAAAAAATACATTATTTTGCATATATTCAAAATACCATAAAATCTTGTAAAAATTCCCAAAAATCTTTTTTTAAAAAATTAAAAGCATTGTTTTTCAAAATCCAAAAATATTTGACTTATTTTCTCCTAACCTTTAGGGATGTAAAGTTTGGTTTTTACAAATTCTAGACTTAAAACAAGAAGACCTTAATCTACTTACTTTCAGAGGATTTATTTTAGGTTGAGTATTTTGGTTCTTCAGGTATGTTTTTGTCTTAATTCCTTGAGCTCCATTAATTTTTATGCAGTGAACAAAAGTTCTGTCTAAATAGATCATCTTGACAGCTATAGCACTCTTTTGCTCTTGATTGATTGTTGAACAATTTGCACATTACACATTAGTTCCACTTAGTTTGCTTGTACGAAGGACCATTTCAATCTCTACCAAGGGAAGGGAGTGGTTATGAATTTTTGGTTAAGAAAAATTCAATGATCTAAGTTTATGAACCACTTATTCGCTATAAGTCTAGGTCTGTCAGTAAACTTGCCTTGTACATGTATCAGAAAGTAATATTTTATACATTACAGTCTTGATACCCAATTCCACAAATCCTATCAAAAAGAAGGTACAATAAGGGATGCCTATTCCAAAAAATGCATATGCAAAACAAAATTCTACCAAAGAAAGTTATACTGAAATAACCCATCTCTACTAAAAGCTAGGTAGCAGACCAATGTTGCTACTAATTTAAAAGAGGCCAAAGAGGCCCAGGGTATGCTCTACAAAAAGAAAAAAGTTTAGAGCAATGGACCAAAGCAGTCTATGAAGAATCCCAGAAAATCTAAGTCCTCTACAATTTGCACCCATATTCTTTTATTGACAAATTCAAGTGAAATGAGAATAAGCTTAGGTTTAGAGAAAATAAAGGCTTTAGATTTTGTGTATCTCCCGATCCTTTCTAAATTTGTACAATATGCTTGTCTCGCACATTGGGATGAGCTATAACCTTCACACAGTTCATAATCAATTCAAAGATCAAAAGAATATATGTTGATCTAGATGATCTGACTTGACAAAAGTATGGAACCGATTAAAATTGATAGAACTCGATGGATGTCAAATTTGGTACTCGAACTAAAAGAGAGTATGAACACATTATTGATCTAAACGTCAATAAATTCTATGTTTGATATTTTTCAAGCTTGGTTTGAGAATATTTGGACTTTATAGGTGTGTCCACATAAACCCTTTGCACATCTCTCTAGATCCTTCTTTATTTCTCTTTGCATATCATTATTTTGCTTAAAACTAGCAATATCAAGTATGGGGGCATGGTGAGTCGGTGATTTATCATATCTTCTATATATGTTTCAGCAAATTTCTATATTTGATCCATGCATTTTTTTTCTCAAATTCACACATAATTTTAATTTCATAAGTTTTGTTCGCATTGCATTCAAAATCATCTTGACGTCATCACCCATGTGGCAAATGTATGCTCCCTTCTTCCTCTAGCTGACCCCCGATGTCGCCCCCTCCCCTTCTTTTCTTTGCAACCACCAACGAGACAGTTGGCCTCCAGTCCTTCTCTAACTGCCCCTGCCCCTCCCTCTCCACCATTGCACAGCCTACACCTCTTCCCCTTCTCCATCGACAATAAAGGGTGTGGAAGTGGCCATCGAAGGGGAAGAACCCAACATGGGCTTCGATCCAAAACACATCGGTGGGTTTCTCCTCACCACCACCACCACCAAGATCACCTCCACCGCACCTCCTCACCACAGTGATGGTTTGTTGTAGTCAGTTCCTCTTGACGGTGCTACTCCCACTGCTCTTCCGCTGACGCAGGTGACAGTTGCACCTCCTCCACTTCGAGCTCGCCATTCTAATTCCATCCATTGTCATGATCGCCTCGCCGCCATGCAACCTCTCTCTTGCAGACACTATTCTGCCACAAGAGGCAGAGCCACCGCCGATCTCAGCCATCATTTTCTAAGGGAAGGGGACCAATGACGCTTTTGTTGTTCTTATTATATTTTATTTTATTATAATTGTTTGATCATTTTGTCAATTTTAATAAACGTCAGTGTTTTCCAAGCAATTTTGTCATTTCCTGTTATTTTATTATTGTGTAATCTGTAATTTTTGTATTCATGTTTCCACTATTAGGAATCATTAAGCAATTTCAAGAACTAGCATTACTCCATTTGTAGTTTGACCTTTATGATTATTTTCTTTACGGCAAAAATGACATATTTTTTTCCTATTTTTACATATTTGCATTTCATCTTTTTAACCTTTCTTAATTTCTTAATGTCCATTTATTCTCTTCATAGTTTACACTTTTTAATACCAAAAATTGAAATTTTAGTTTCGTCCAGATATTTTAGGTAATTCTAATTATACACTTATAGTTTAATCTTGTTTACATGCAAGCCCTTAGATTTCTTAGAAAATATAAAAAATGCACTGGCATTTCAAAAACTCATTAAAAAAGTGGAAAAATCAGAAAAATTCCAAGAAAATTTATGCACGACCCTAATGATATTTAGAATCTAATTACATAGGTTTCAATATATTTTAGGGTTTCAGAAACAAAAAGAAAAATATGATTTAATTTGACATAATAAAGTGAAAAATATCTTTGTAAATAAAATAAAAATCTATGTAAAGTATTTGAGTCCATGTAGATCGATCATCTACATGCCTTATGCTTTATTTTCTATCTCTTTGCTTGTAGTTGAATAAAAAGTTATCTCAATGACACTAAAAATCACTGTTTAGCATGTCGAAAGTCGAAGTTTCAGGCTTTTAAGTGGTTGGAACTATTAATGTCGACTTAAGTCTTCAATTGATTAGTATTTTGCTCAGTCGACTAATCCAAGTATCATTCCACTCGTTGTTTTATTTTTCAGCTTACAAATTACTGGTGAGTAAGATTCCTTTTATTTTTTTTCCAATTTCTTGCCAGAGATAGAGGTCTACATCCAATGATCATTTCAATTAATCCCAATAATTACACGCCATTATTTTATTTTTTTCATTTTGCAATACATGTCTTCTATACGTGTCCTATGTTTGGTTAAATAATGAGCTAAAAGTGATATAAATTAAAAATATGGATTGAATGAATGCTTGTTTAGTATATTGTCATTGTTTTATATTATACTTCGTAAGAATGAAGTGTTTCTAAGCTTGTCGAGGCTAACACTACAAGCAAAATAAGTTGTGGCTACAAAACTATGCACATGGATCTGGAGCTTGTGGCCACAGAATTGGGCTTTGGTCACAAAACATCGTGACCAGTAGTCGTAGGTACAAGTCTCGTTCCGAGAGTTCTCTAACCACGAATATGTCGTGGCCACTACAAGTGACCACAGAACTTGTCGTGGCCACAGCTCTTGTTGAAGACTTTGGCCATGGAATTGTAGCTACGAGAAACTAGTGGTCACAGAATTATCATAGCTACAAGTTTCTGTAACCACATCATGTAGCCACAACTCATTCTTCTTGTAGTGCAAATGGCTGAAAAGTCTATATTTTTGTGACTTTTTCACATGCTAATGAGATAAAAAAGGTAAATGCTCATTGCTTATA
>JAZKJV010010259.1:600000-752115 GCA_037367405.1 Ottelia alismoides | reverse complement strand
CCCACCTCGCAAGCCACCGGAGCCAGCGCCCCTCCTCTGCCTCGGCCGGGCACACAGCCCGAGACCCCAGCACGCGCATGGCGCATGCGTGGGGGAACGTCACCTGACATCAGCCCACGGGTCACGTGCTCCGCACGTGACCGCGGGGTTATTTGCACAAGTCCCCCCAACGGTTCCACTTTTTGCATATCAGCCCCCGCCTCCAAAGGGCACGTGCCATGCACGTGCCCCTCTGAAAATTTTGCAAGAATACTCCCAGGGTATTTTCATTTCAGTCATCTACAGTCTTATTTTATTTATATTTATTACATCTATACCCATGTGTTCCCCTGTGATGTTGAACCTCTTTTGAGTCTTATTTTATTAATCCAAAAATAGCATGATGTTTTTTTATTAATTCTCTACACTTTGACATATTGTGGGCATTTTTCTGATTTATGGTTAATTAATAAATACTCGTTTGGTGGAAATTTATATACTTTACCCAGTTTATGCTCTTAAATTCATATTTGATTAACCATTGCTCTAAAAATTCTTGAAAAGTCACATATTGTAGAGTTAATTGTGCTTGACATGTGCCCAAAAAGATTTGCATTTGCATTCATCATTTGCCCTGTAAAAATCATCTTTCATATTTTAGTATTTAATTTTTAATAGGTATTAAACCCCACATTTTCGAGGTTTAGGATTTTTCTGAGATCTGTCACCTAGTGATAGATCTTAGATAATTTTATTTCTTGAAATAAGTAGGTTTAATATTTATTGTAATTACATATTAAAAATCATTCTGTTTGCATTTAAAATCCAAAAAAAATATTGCATCCAAAAATTTCAAAAAAATACAGTGCATACATTTCATCGTATTTCACATTAGTGGCCAACTTTCATATTTTTTCGGACATTGTTTGAACGTAATTTATATTTTAGTCCCTAAAATAGGCCAAATTTGCACTTTGCACCCTCTTAATACATTGAAAATTCCAAAAAAAAGACCGCCTCGAAAACCGAACACGAACATTGATAGACATATCTTTAGGTTGTTCCTTTGCCTCCTTGTGATCGACCTTGGTACTTGCCTAAGTAAAATAAACATAAAACCATGAGATTAAAAATTGAATAAATTATTTGTGGTATTTTCTTGACCGATTCCGATTGCTGCCTACAACGCATGACTAATCATTCTTTACGTTGAACGATAAAAACACTTTTTTAAATCCTGCAATTTAGGATTCGTCAGCTACTGAGGTCCCTAGCATGTGCAAGTGAGTATACATGGCTCGAATTGACCTAGAACACTAAGTTTTAGAACTCTTGAGACTCTAAGTTGATCCAAGTATTAATTAAAAATAATTCAACTTCTCCAATTGTCAGACTCTTAATGTATACATATATATAAGAAGTATGACTTAGTGTTGGCTGCATCCACAATAGTAGAGTCAAAAATTCACCAAAGTTCCAATTTCAAAAGCTCTCCTAAGGACTAAACCTCACTGCTTGGGAATAAATCTAGCCTTGCTTCAATCCACCTTCTTTGTACTTTGTCAGCCTTAAATGGTGTAGATGGTAGGCCAGATATGGAGGATTTAGGCTTGTGCACTTATTTTCTCTTCCTCTCATTGGAACAAGACTCTCTCAAGTGCCGATACTCAACAAAATTATATTTTTTTATTTGCCAATCAGTGTGTCCTTCAAAAGAGATCGAGTCGTCTGTACTTGTTTTACTATGAGTGCACGAGGGTGCTTCTTTTTAAAGTATCTAATATACTTGCACCTAGACTTGCAGTGCTAACGATGCAGAGCCCTTTTTTAGGCACTATCGCGACTCATAAAAGCCTAATGATTTGGTCCAAGTGGATACTTAAAATGTTGGGAGCGCTTGCCTTGAATATAAGCTCATATGGTGTAACTTTGAAATGTAATGAGCTTTTCATCATTTTCACCATGTTTATGTTTATGTTTATGTTTATGTTTATGTTTATATTTGTGAGGTATCTTCCCTTCGTTTTGGCTAGTTTCGCTGCTTTTACCAAGGATTGGTGCAAACTGATTAACTTATTAATTAAATGCTGTCATACCCTAACACTTTGGGTCAAATTC
This sequence comes from Ottelia alismoides, assembly GCA_037367405.1. Taxonomy (NCBI): domain Eukaryota; kingdom Viridiplantae; phylum Streptophyta; class Magnoliopsida; order Alismatales; family Hydrocharitaceae; genus Ottelia; species Ottelia alismoides. The sequence continues at coordinate 750,018 of JAZKJV010010259.1, read as the reverse complement.
AAGAGATAGCATGAGAACATGTCCCATACTGGCTAAGTTATTGTCACTCAAGTTTCATGAAGCCGTTATTAATCTTATCACATCCTTAAGCATCATAGAAATCAAGTCCAAACTCAAGCTTCAAATCCCAATCCTTTAAGTGATACCTTGGCTCATCTCAATCACAAATGCAGTCGTGCATGTGATGTGATAGTCATATTCTTTCAAGGCAGAATAAGCATGCAATATAACACACGTGTCTTCTAACTAGGGAAGTGTGAATTTTTAAGTCCAAGATCCTAATGACTAAGACAGAAATAACTCTAAGTCCAAGAACTCATGAAACCAAGTGTTAAAGATCATCTCAATCCTTGAGTGCATAGTGGAACTGCCAGAGATAAACACCAACTAATAAGTTAACGAGTTAGTTATTCACAAAAGAATTAAAGAAAATGACATTTTTACAAGGAAAAGAACGAGAGAATGGGTACCCTTGGTAGAACAACACGAAGAATAACTCTAGGATACCCAGCACAACACTACAAACTTCATCTCCTTAAAAATCAAAATTGAATCCTTTAAGGTTTGAAATCACACGTTGCCTTATGTTTTATTTGTTTCTTCCTCATAGAAAACACTTTGGAATCTTAATAGGAAAGATCCTCATCAACTTGAAATATGAATCTCCTAGAATAATGTCATTCTTCCTCGAAAATGATAGCCATGTCTGTGTGAGAAGCCTCGAATATTTTAAAAATCATGGGAAGGCAAATCAAACCCTTGGATTCTGTAATAGACTTATGGGTTTTCCTTAAAAGAGAAAAACTATACACACAAGGATGACTGACGAACCGAAAAATCGGCCCTTTAATAATGTGTTTTTAGCACATGGAATCGTCATCGTAGTCGGGCCGATTCGGGTCGTCAAAGTGATCACCTCATTTAGAGATATGCCATGAATCGAAATGAGGTGATCGTAAAACTTATTTTTAACTTGGTAAGGAACCAAGGTCGAACTCAGGGACACGAGCCTCTCTCGTATTAATCAGATTTAAGCGTGTTTAACTAAGTGTAGAAATAAAGCATATAGGTCAAAGCATGCATGTAGACACAACATGACAATGCAGTTAAAATTAAACATGCATATTTTTTAATCATTTTTATCGTGCAAGTAAATGCAATGCGATGCAATGGAGATATGCCCTAGATAGAAAATAACGAGCAAAATAGTCAACAAGTCAATTCCAGAATTAATTAAGGTTATGAACTCAACTCGAACAAGGCATAGATTAAGTGACACATAGCTATCAAAATAATACATCGAAATTCAATGTGTCCAAAACAACAAATTAAGTATGCCATTAGAAAGATCATCAAACCAGCGTTAAAATGAAACTGAAATCAACTCAATTGGACATACGTAGCTCAAGATATTCAAGTTCAAAGATAAGGGCATAAATGAAAGAAAAACATGAAAGTAAAATTGCATACAGGCCCCTGGGAGGGACTAAAAAGTAAATAAACAAAGAATCGAAACCTTCCCTGTAATTTGACCAGGCGCACAGGGGTATTTTTGCAATTTGGAATACCCGCGAGGGTTTCAATGTAATTTACCCACTGTGCACCTGATCTGCACGTGAAGGAGGACCTGAATGCAAATTGAAGAAGTCGGTGGGGCCTCGTTGCAATTAGCCCAGAAGGCACGCGCCAAGCACGCGCCCTCTAGGCTCGGGATGGCTGGGAGGCTCGGCGTTGCTTCGGCCAGGCTCGGGGTTCATTGCAGGCTCGGAGAAGGCACGGACGTCCCAAGTATGGAGGCTCGGGTGTTAGGCTCGGCCGAGCTCTGATGATGACGCGTGGCTAGATATCTACCCTTAGATCGTGCGCATCCAACGGCGTCTGGAGAAGGCTCGGGCTGGTGACGTGTCGGCATTGTAACCGTTAGATGGTCGCTGGGCGAGGACCATCTAACGGTCACTGTATATCCTCCCTCGGCCGAAGGCGGGCGGCGTAGTCAGAACTCCGGCGAAGGTGCTCCTCCTCCGCCGCGCTTCCTCGGCTGCTGTCGACCTCCCCAGAGCTCCTCAAGCAGTTGTCGATGAAGAGGGAAGCTCGGGGAAGATGTGAGCAGCCGAGGAAGCGCGGCGGAGGAGGAGCACCTTCGCCGGAGTTCTGACTACGCCGCCCGCCTTCGACCGAGGGAGGATATACAGTGACCGTAGATGGTCCTCGCCCAGCGACCATCTAACGGTTACAATGCCGACACGTCACCAGCCCGAGCCTTCTCCAGACGCCGTTGGATGCGCACGATCTAAGGGCAGATATCTAGCCACGCGTCATCATCAGAGCTCGGCCGAGCCTAACACCCGAGCCTCCAGACTTGGGACGTCCGTGCCTTCTCCGAGCCTGCAATGAACCCGAGCCTGGCCGAAGCAACGCCGAGCCTCCCAGCCATCCCGAGCCTAGAGGGCGCGTGCCTGGCGCGTGCCTTCTGGGCTAATTGCAACGAGGCCCCACCGACTTCTTCAATTTGCATTCAGGTCCTCCTTCACGTGCAGATCAGGTGCACAGTGGGTAAATTACATTGAAACCCTCGCGGGTATTCCAAATTGCAAAAATACCCATGTGCGCCTGGTCAAATTACAGGGAAGGTTTCGATTCTTTGTTTATTTACTTTTTAGTCCCTCCCAGGGGCCTGTATGCAATTTTACTTTCATGTTTTTCTTTCATTATGCCCTTATCTTTGAACTTGAATATCTTGAGCTACGTATGTCCAATTGAGTTGATTTCAGTTTCATTTTAACGCTGGTTTGATGATCTTTCTAATGGCATACTTAATTTGTTGTTTTGGACACATTGAATTTCGATGTATTATTTTGATAGCTATGTGTCACTTAATCTATGCCTTGTTCGAGTTGAGTTCATAACCTTAATTAAATCTGGAATTGACTTGTTGACTATTTTGCTCGTTATTTTCTATCTAGGGCATATCTCCATTGCATCGCATTGCATTTACTTGCACGATAAAAATGATTAAAAAATATGCATGTTTAATTTTAACTGCATTGTCATGTTGTGTCTACATGCATGCTTTGACCTATATGCTTTATTTCTACACTTAGTTAAACACGCTTAAATCTGATTAATACGAGAGAGGCTCGTGTCCCTGAGTTCGACCTTGGTTCCTTACCAAGTTAAAAATAAGTTTTACGATCACCTCATTTCGATTCATGGCATATCTCTAAATGAGGTGATCGCTTTGACGACCCGAATCGGCCCGACTACGATGACGATTCCATGTGCTAAAAACACATTATTAAAGGGCCGATTTTTCGGTTCATCAAATGGCGCCGTTGCCGGGGACACGGCTCGTTTCTTTTATTTTTTGGTTTTTTGTGTGTTTAATTTAGTGTTTCTTTTTATAGGTCAATTAATCACATGTTTCGCATAAAAAATTTTTCTTTCTTATTTGATCTCTAACCATTGTTTCTGTGGCAGGGCCCTTGATGGATCAAGGAGGCGAGGAGCAGGACGTTCCCCGCTGCGAGGAGCCGCAGGAGCATGCTTGGAGCAAAAGAAAAAAAAATTTTGTCTCGCATTGTTGTTGCATTTTATTTTTAATAAACTCGTCTTTTACAGCGGTCTTCGATCGAAGACTCGCGATTGTAATCGGACGAATGTGGTTGTGTGGGGATCGTCCCCACTTGAGTGTCGACCTAGGACTAGGCACGCGGCTCTCCGAGCTCAATTTTCATATCTTATGTGCTTGATCGTAGGGTAGGTCACACTTTTAAATCAGAGACGCACATAATCTCGCCTCACTTAGCCAAACTTAAATGGATATCATCTCCCGCTAATAGATGCATGATTAGGTGCGATTTTATTCGACTTGCATACATTGATTTTGGTTTACAAAACGGTCCCAGATTTTTCGCGGCTTTTATCGTCAAATCACTGCATGATTTCTCGCTTAGCCTAGATCGCGTTTTTTTTCATCGAATACATGTTTTTTCACGGCTTTCATTGATCACCTAGGATAAATGGAAAATGGAATGGATGGTAGACGATGATTGATGTGCTAACCATAATTCAGTGATAACCTAAAATAAAATTGGGACTGTTAATTGCAAGTCAACCAAAAATGGAGTAAAATTCGGTTTTGGGAGAGCAATACCCTCGCTTACGCAATGATTTTCACTTCACATCTTTTCTTTGCTTAAAAATCAAATGTTTTATCACCAATAAAATAGACAAGATAATAAACCAGCTTAGGTTGGTTTCATGTGTGAGTTGGTGAAACGAAGGGTTTGCTTGCTTGATTGAGCCTTGTTTGATGTGACACACACCCCAAATCCAAAGACACTCCATTTCATCTCCAAGATTCAACCGCTCACTTGTATCTTCATCCCTCTTCTTTGTTCACCTTGGGTCTCTTCCAACATCAATCTCCATCTTTATACTTAGGCTAATCTCAGCCTAAGTATAGGGGGGACCCAAGTCCCTGTGATTTCTCTACTCATCTTCTCTTGCCTTTATACTTAGGTTATTTCTAACCTAAGTATAGGGGGAGCCCCTCTTAGCTCCCGTATATTCTTCTATATTGAAATGGACCTATGTACTTGTAACATCTAGTGCTATGAGGACATAGCAAAGTTTAAGTATAGGGGGGTATACCGTATATACTGTATATTTACTTTAGCTATAATCTGAAAATTTTGAAAAATTAAAAACTTTTGGCTAAGGTAAAATTCATTGGACTAAGAGAACTCAAAGGATTTCGCGGTTTTTCGATATTATGTTACACTATTTTATAGAAATATTTTCGAAAATTATTTTTGAAAATGTTTTGAAAATTTTTATTTTTTTGTGTGACATGGGTTTTGAAAAATCGCCTTCTCTTTTCAAGAAAGATTGAGTCTAACTTGTGTTTTAACTCTCTTATTAAAATCCATAAAAATCAGAAAATCCCTAAAAACCTTTAGGAGCTAATAGTGACTACTAATCCCAATCAAGAAAGCCGCGTTCAGTGAGGGTTCGCCCTTAGCAGATTGGATGGTTTAGAGGACATCGCGTAAGGCCCCGTCCTCAAGCAACGGGCTTCGGCCTGTACTTACATCCATACTGGCTGAATTGTAGCTACTTAATTGAGTTTAGGCAGTTGTTATATCTCTTGAAGTTCAAAAAAAAAGTGTCTTGTTTTTGAATGAAGAAGTTGGATTAGTCCTCTACACTTTCACTTTCACCCGGGATCTGATTTGGTCAATAAGACTTAGCTTTTAGAAGTCTTTGAGATTTTTAGGTTAACCAGCCTTAGCCATCAGGGTCTTAGACTTAATCATCCACATTCCCCTATGTTTCTAGATTTGCATGCTATATTCCATGCTTAGTCTCAGACATAAAGAATATGATCAGCACATCACATGCACGACTGCGGTTCTCGATGAGATGAGTTGATTTCTCACCTGAGGGATTGGGATGAGGAAGTCGAATTTGGATTTGATCTAATGATGCTCGAGGATGGGATAAAATCTTTGGAGGCTTCAGGAAACCTGAGTGTCAGCAACATTAGCCAGTATGAGAACTTGATTCTTATACTAATCTCTTGACATTAACCTAAGTGTCTGGGTGTGAAAAATAAATAAAAAAATGTTGATCAGTGTGCGCCAACTCTTGGTAAAAGCAGTGGAGCTAGCCACCAATTATACAAGTCAATGAAATTCAAAGAAAAGCTCTCATTCCACAAAGTTACATATCAAAGAGCTTCCACCAAAGGCGAGCGCTCCCAAAATTTTTCAAAGTGTCCACTTGGACCACCGCTATTAGGACCAGGAGTCGGGCTTGCACCAAAAAAGGGCTCTGCATCGTAAATGCTACAAGTCTGGGTGTCGAAGGTACGATAGGTACTCAAAAGAGACACACCCCGGTGTACTCCCAGGAAAACAAGTGCAGACGGCTCCAACTTCTCTTGACGGACGCACTGATCAACACCAAAAAAATGTGTTGCGTAAAAGGCACTAGAGAGAATCCTTGTTCCAATGAGAGGGAGAGAAGAATTGACACAATCCCATGCCCTCCATTTCTGGCCTGCCATCTACATTTTCTAAGTCTGACAACTAAAGAGACGGTAGACTGAATGCAAGATTTGATTTATTCCCTAGTGCTGAGGATTGGGTCCTTAGGAGATTTTCTCGGACCAAGATTTTGGGTGAAGACTTGACTCTACTCTCGAAATTGCAGTCAACACTAAACTCATATCCTTTAGTTTATATGTACATCAGAGAGAGTCTAGAGAAATAGAGGAATTGGAAGCCTCTTGATTAAGGCTGGGTTGAACTCTAAAATCTTGGATCTCTGAAGCCGAGTCGACTTGATCAACTTGGATCCTGTATTCACATGCACAAGGGGGTTAATCCAACTTAGTCATTCTTTTTGATGCTCGAGGACGAGCATAGTTTAAGTATAGGGGGGTGATGAACCTCAGTTTCATCATCTTTATTTATTATAATTAACCCCTTTGCTTAAGGTTTTGTCAATAAATCCCTGTTATTATCTAATAATTAACAGAGTCCTTAATAAATTAAAAACCACGAAAAAATGACAAAACAAAAATTCGTGGTATTTTTTAGACTTAAAAATACCCTCAAAAATATTTCGGGTCCTTGTTTGATCTCTTCTCTAGTTTTGGTCAACATGAAACTTGTAGATCTCGTCAAGATCTACAACTTTCATATTTTGAGTTTTCTCAAATTCGGCCATTTTAGCCTCCAAAAATCCAAAATACAATCCTAATAATCTGATTGGGCCACGTGGCCCATTCTGGGGGCGCCACGTGGCCCGGCGCTTCTTGTCTTATCCGCATGTGATTTGGACCGTCAGATCTCTTCCTGAGATCCAACGGTCCAAAGCCTTCCACGCCGCTCCTTCTCCCAGCCGTTTGATCATCTCCCGCTCTTCATCATCACCCTCCGTTAGCGCCGCGACCACATGATGCCACGTGGAATCCTGTGCGCCCTTCGATCGCGTTCCAGATCTCTCATCACAGCCGCTCAACCCGCTCTCTCTCCTCAGCCGATCGATCACGCCCGTGACCCTATCTAGGCCGTTCGCTGCCGCCTTGCGCACAGCTCGCCACGTGGCGCATCCATCCGCCACTGATCACTCCGCCCCCGATCTAATCGGGACCGTCACTTAGCGCCTCTTTGTCAGTCGTTGGATCTCAAGATCCAACGGCCGACAGTCATCGTCAACCTCCGATTCTCGTCCTCTCTCCCACGATCCAGCACTCGCACACCTCGCCCCCTTCCCATTTTCTCCACCACTCCAGTTGACCTCACATCTCGCCAACCATCTCCTGGTCTTCCCCCATCTTCACTCCATCTCACGCATCACCCCACGTACCACGACCACCCGCCAGTCGTCCCACATCGGTCTTCGAAACCCACGTCGTCAACCATCACCTCCGCCACTTCTCCCTTCAAATACACCTCCTCCGACCACTGTTCCCGATGTCCACCTTTACGTAGGGGCATGGCCCAGCCCTCCTCCGTCTCCCAGTGACAGGGGGAGGCGGAGGATTGAGCGAAGACGACCAATGCCCCCGGTGATGACCCTTCGCCGATCACGGCGTCGTCGCGGCGCTCCGAGCCCGCTCGAGCTGCCTCCAGTAGCTGCGGAGGTCCAGCGAAGACCGTGGCTTCCATCGTGAAGCTCAGCCCAAGCTCTCGCTCCATCTCCGGCAAGGTAAGTCCTCCTTCTTCTTCCTCTGTATTTTTAGTTAATTTCTTTTAATTTTCTAGGCCTATCCGGCCATCACCTCGCTCCGATGACCATCCCAATAGCTACGCCTCCGATCCCCCTTCATCGCGACACCCTCCGCTCACCGTCTTCTTCCTCCAGCTTCCCAGACCACGTCCGACCCATCTCCTCCGCCCTCGCGACGGAGGAGCATTCGAGCTCACCACCCTCTACGCCCTAGGAGCTCTCCACTTCACTTCACGCACGCACGCATGTCTTCTCCTGCTTCGGCTATAGGCCTAACCCTGCAGGTCAACAAGAGGCTTGAATCGCCGGACGTTCGCTGGCGCAAATTTCATCAAGGTCGCCCTCGACTTCTGAGCTCCATCAGCCCTAGCCAAGACGCCTCACATCTTCCCCGAGCTTCCCTCTTCATCGACAACTGCTTGAGGAGCTCTGGGGAGGTCGACAGCAGCCGAGGAAGCGCGGCAGAGGAGGAGCACCTTCGCCGGAGTTCTGACTACGCCGCCCGCCTTCGGCCGAGGGAGGATATACAGTGACCGTTAGATGGTCCTCGCCCAGCGACCATCTAACGGTTACAATGCCGACACGTCACCAGCCCGAGCCTTCTCCAGACGCCGTTGGATGCGCACGATCTAAGGGTAGATATCTAGCCACGCATCATCATCAGAGCTCGGCCGAGCCTAACACCCGAGCCTCCAGACTTGGGACGTCCGTGCCTTCTCCGAGCCTGCAATGAACCCCGAGCCTGGCCGAAGCAACGCCGAGCCTCCCAGCCATCCCGAGCCTAGAGGGCGCGTGCCTGGCGCGTGCCTTCTGGGCTAATTGCAACGAGGCCCCACCGACTTCTTCAATTTGCATTCAGGTCCTCCTTCACGTGCAGATCAGGTGCACAGTGGGTAAATTACATTGAAACCCTCGCGGGTATTCCAAATTGCAAAAATACCCATGTACGCCTGGTCAAATTACAGGGAAGGTTTCGATTCTTTGTTTATTTACTTTTTAGTCCCTCCCAGGGGCCTGTATGCAATTTTACTTTCATGTTTTTCTTTCATTTATGCCCTTATCTTTGAACTTGAATATCTTGAGCTACGTATGTCCAATTGAGTTGATTTCAGTTTCATTTTAACGCTGGTTTGATGATCTTTCTAATGGCATACTTAATTTGTTGTTTTGGACACATTGAATTTCGATGTATTATTTTGATAGCTATGTGTCACTTAATCTATGCCTTGTTCGAGTTGAGTTCATAACCTTAATTAAATCTGGAATTGACTTGTTGACTATTTTGCTCGTTATTTTCTATCTAGGGCATATCTCCATTGCATCGCATTGCATTTACTTGCACGATAAAAATGATTAAAAAATATGCATGTTTAATTTTAACTGCATTGTCATGTTGTGTCTACATGCATGCTTTGACCTATATGCTTTATTTCTACACTTAGTTAAACACGCTTAAATCTGATTAATACGAGAGAGGCTCGTGTCCCTGAGTTCGACCTTGGTTCCTTACCAAGTTAAAAATAAGTTTTACGATCACCTCATTTCGATTCATGGCATATCTCTAAATGAGGTGATCGCTTTGACGACCCGAATCGGCCCGACTACGATGACGATTCCATGTGCTAAAAACACATTATTAAAGGGCCGATTTTTCGGTTCGTCAAATGGCGCCGTTGCCGGGGACACGGCTCGTTTCTTTTATTTTTTGGTTTTTTGTGTGTTTAATTTAGTGTTTCTTTTTATAGGTCAATTAATCACATGTTTCGCATAAAAAATTTTTCTTTCTTATTTGATCTCTAACCATTGTTTCTGTGGCAGGGCCCTTGATGGATCAAGGAGGCGAGGAGCAGGACGTTCCCCGCTGCGAGGAGCCGCAGGAGCATGCTTGGAGCAAAAGAAAAAAAAATATTTTGTCTCGCATTGTTGTTGCATTTTATTTTTAATAAACTCGTCTTTTACAGCGGTCTTCGATCGAAGACTCGCGATTGTAATCGGACGAATGTGGTTGTGTGGGGATCGTCCCCACTTGAGTGTCGACCTAGGACTAGGCACGCGGCTCTCCGAGCTCAATTTTCATATCTTATGTGCTTGATCGTAGGGTAGGTCACACTTTAAATCAGAGACGCACATAATCTCGCCTCACTTAGCCAAACTTAAATGGATATCATCTCCCGCTAATAGATGCATGATTAGGTGTGATTTTATTCGACTTGCATACATTGATTTTGGTTTACAAAACGGTCCCAGATTTTTCGCGGCTTTTATCGTCAAATCACTGCATGATTTCTCGCTTAGCCTAGATCGCGTTTTTTTTCATCGAATACATGTTTTTTCACGGCTTTCATTGATCACCTAGGATAAATGGAAAATGGAATGGACGGTAGACGATGATTGATGTGCTAACCATAATTCAGTGATAACCTAAAATAAAATTGGGACTGTTAATTGCAAGTCAACCAAAAATGGAGTAAAATTCGGTTTTGGGAGAGCAATACCCTCGCTTACGCAATGATTTTCACTTCACATCTTTTCTTTGCTTAAAAATCAAATGTTTTATCACCAATAAAATAGACAAGATAATAAACCAGCTTAGGTTGGTTTCATGTGTGAGTTGGTGAAACGAAGGGTTTGCTTGCTTGATTGAGCCTTGTTTGATGTGACACACACCCCAAATCCAAAGACACTCCATTTCATCTCCAAGATTCAACCGCTCACTTGTATCTTCATCCCTCTTCTTTGTTCACCTTGGGTCTCTTCCAACATCAATCTCCATCTTTATACTTAGGCTAATCTCAGCCTAAGTATAGGGGGGACCCAAGTCCCTGTGATTTCTCTACTCATCTTCTCTTGCCTTTATACTTAGGTTATTTCTAACCTAAGTATAGGGGGAGCCCCTCTTAGCTCCCATATATTCTTCTATATTGAAATGGACCTATGTACTTGTAACATCTAGTGCTATGAGGACATAGCAAAGTTTAAGTATATACGGTATATACCGTATATACCGTATATACCGTATATACTGTATATTTAAGGAGCGGCGTGGAAGGCTTTGGACCGTTGGGATCTCAGGAAGAGATCTGACGGTCCAAATCACAGGCGGATAAGACAAGAAGCGCCGGGCCACGTGGCGCCCCCAGAATGGGCCACGTGGCCCAATCAGATTATTAGGATTGTATTTTGGATTTTTGGAGGCTAAAATGGCCGAATTTGAGAAAACTCAAAATATGAAAGTTGTAGATCTTGACGAGATCTACAAGTTTCATGTTGACCAAAACTAGAGAAGAGATCAAACATGGACCCGAAATATTTTTGAGGGTATTTTTAAGTCTAAAAAATACCACGAATTTTTGTTTTGTCATTTTTTTGTGGTTTTTAATTTATTAAGGACTCTGTTAATTATTAGACAATAACATGGATTTATTGACAAAACCTTAAGCAAAGGGGTTAATTATAATAAATAAAGATGATGAAACTGAGGTTCATCAATGACCCAACTTACAAGCAGGGTGATACTTCAAGAACTGAATATCCTCAAGAAAAAGGTGTTGGTACCCACATATCTAATTCCTCTATCAATAAATCATCTTCCTTGATCGGCATCGCTCTTTTCAACGAAATTTTGATTGACTTGGTCTTCCAAAATAAAGAAGTGAAATCCAAACATTCCTCCATGTTGAATTCTGAAAGACTCTAAGTCAAGACAACCTTATACATACTAAGGACAAAACGGTTTAGTAAACCATCACAACCTCTCGGGAACATAAAGCAATAAGGGAGACTAAAGAGACATAATAGAATTAATTATTAGTTAGAAATGATTTACAAGCTTTAGGTTAATTCTCTATATCCTTATCTTTTGAAAAGATTTTTGAGATTTTTTTACCAACATTGTCGCATAGATATAGGTTTTCAAAATATCTTACAAATGATTTTTCAAAACATGTCAATCTGCATTTTCACAAACCACGTAAAACATTTAAAAATCATGTCATATATATATATATAATTTTCAAACATCATTTTCAAAACATTTTTTACAAAAACCAATTCCAAAAAATGTAATACGATACCCATAGCCCAAGAGTTTGAAAAAAGTTTTAAAAAATATGAATATGGCTAAAGTATGTATGTAATATATATGGTAGATCTCCCTGTACTTAGCTTTTGCCATGTACTCATAACACAAAGTGATATGAAGCCATAACTCGTGCTAAATGTAAAGATTCGTACAAAACTGAACAAAGATCATAATAAGGGTGAGTGAGTGAAAGAATAGTAAAAAAGAATAGGGGACTCGGGTCCCCTATACTTAAGATGAGAAATAGCTTAAGTATAGAGATAGAAATAAATACAAAGTCTCGAGGTGAACAATCCTAATGTAAATGAACCCCCTATACTTAGGCAAAAGATAAGCCTAAGTATAAAGAACAAGAAACTAATGGAGGGAGGGTTCATGGTTGGCTGAAACACTGGATGACTAAATCTCAGGAGATGAAAATGGAGCTTTAGGTTTCGGGAAGTTTTCACAAAATCAAACAAGATCAAACAAACCCAATTATTTCACCATCACATACAGTAAAGACCATAAGATATGGTCTAATTATCCTTTATCTTTTATTAGTGATGATACATAATTCGAGTTCATAACGAGTAGGTTTAATCGGGATTTGGGCACTATCCTATGCATGTGTCCCCATCTCTCAACATGTAAAATATTCCTACAAATAATGAGGGGCTTACTCTCTCAAGAGAAAGTCAATTTTAGCTCCATTTTAATCAGGTCAGTCGCGTCAATAGTCCTGGTTTTAGAAATTGGATCATCACTTGTATTAAAACTCTGAACGCATAAGTCATCATCTACCATTCAGTCCAATTTTCATATTATCCTAAGTGACAAATCATGTAGGAAGGAAACGGGAAAAACCATGCGGACGGAAAATCATGATGCCATGGTCAAGAGAAGTACTTATAGTGACGCCAACTCTCTTCATACACATGCGAGACTGAATATTAAATTATATCTAAATGCATGCAAGTCGGTAAAAATCCACACCTAATCATGCATTCTATTAGCGAGAAAAATAATCAAATTAATTTGAGCTAGGTTGAACATGGATCATGTGTGTTTCATGAATCTTCATAGATAATGAATCTCATCGGATGAAATTAGTGTGTCATGTATTTCGGATCAATCACGAAAATATAAAATCTAAAGAAGCTCTAGGAGCAGTGTGCCTAACTCTAATATCAGCCACTCAAGATGAGTCCCACCCCGTGAGAGTGAAACAGACTCATCACACAAACAATAAAGTCCAGTCCATAATTATTACAGATATATACAACAAGTAAATCACAAAATAATCTTCGAAAAAATTGAGGGCATCTCATGCACCTCATCTTAGCATAAACTCTACTCCGAGCTTCAAGCCTCCGTTTCTTCACGAGCGTCTTCGATGAATGGATCCTGCCACAAAAAAAGAAGAAATAGATATCAAGGAGTATAACATAGATAAATAGTTCATAAAACATAACATCACATAATGACCTAAATAAAATTTTAATATACTTAACGAGAGTATAAAAACTTAAAATAACCATATTAATGAAGTCGTGTCTCCGACAACAACGCCATATGATAACTCGCTAAATGCTTGTAGTAATTCGGGATCGCTGTAGCAAGGGCACTTAACGAATCATGCAGAGCCCGAGAAGAATATTAGTGATGAGGTTCTCGGCTTGAAAATATAAACATGAGAAGTCCATAATCGAACACAGGAACACGGGCCGTAATACAATTATTCACGTGTTTAGATATCTAGTATAAGAGATTAATAGATCATCTAAGTCAAAATAAACAATGCACAAAATAATTGCACCACAGTGTATGCTAAGATAGAATGCATTTTAAAAACAGTTTTACGCATGTTAGAAATTCAACAAAATGAACAGAATAGTATAACTCTAACACAAGCAAACATACACGTATATATGCCCTACAATAATCGAGTAACATAAAATAGAGAATCGAGATCCAATTGAGCAATTCTTAAGTAGCCAAGATTCAATTGATATAGATCTAAGCATTTCATTTATCTCTAATGATTCAATCGAATATTATGCGTCAAATCACATATTAAATGAAGTCATAAAAAATATAATGAACATGGATCAAAATGCCACTGAAATTATTTCACTCGAATAAAAAGATGCTCAAGTTATTCGTAATTAAGTATAGGGACATAAATGTGATAAAAATATGAGAAAACACAACATAAAAATCACATACATGTCCCTCTAGGGACTAAAACACAATTATTAAAAGCCAGCGCTGAAATTTACCGAATACGCCCTGCGTAGGGGTGCTTTTGTAATTAGGAAAATCAACAGGGGAGGTGAATCAAAGTACCCAGACCTGCACGCGTAAGACACGCACGCCCTGGGTTCGACCAGGAGGCTCATGGCCCGGGCCATGTGTCGGGCGTTGTCGCTTTGGAATTAGGCTCGGTTGCATCTTAAGCAATAGGCTTGAAGTTGTTGACACATATGCAATTGGATCGTTGCATTATCCCCAAATTGGGGTGATCCGATGGCGCATATACCTCCTTCTCAAATGAGCAACGCCGTATGCTGCAGCACGAGAATGGGACTCCGACAAGAGTTCCTATTCTCCTCCACGGTAATGCTCCACTTCTTGTGCTTGGGAAAGTTTGTCGAAGGCTTAGTGAAGGTCAAGGCACATTGAAGGAGACATGACAAGTTCTGGAGTTCCTCATCGATGCAAGCTCACCAGAGAGAAAGCTCCAAATCGAAGAATGCTTGATTTTACTACCATTGAGGACTTCAACACATGCTAGCGTTAGCAAAAGTAAACCAAAGAAATCAAGGGTCGTGCGTGTGTGTTGTGAGCGTATTGGAGGCCAAATCGAATGGGGAACATGGAGGCCATGGTGTTTTCTTTTCCACGGATGGAGAAGAAGTTGCGTCAAGATGGTAGGGATGAAAGAACATGGATCACAGAGCATATGACTTTATGTGTGTATCAAGGACCCACGGAGAAGATCGGGAACACATTGGTTCGGGGAAGGGTTTATGTACAGCTGGGGAGAAATCAATAAAAATGAGAAAATAAATCAAAACCTAAGTTACCTGGATTGAAGAAGGTTCGTCGGTGGAGTGAATGGCTTGGGCTGAGGGTCCCGGCGACCCTCTGGTCGTCTCTTCAAGTATCCAGCCGTGACACTGGACTCAAACGACTGAGCTTGCAACCGTGCATGGCTACTCCAACCATGGGTCTACACCAGGGATAAACCACCATTATCGCTCGACTCGCCTCCTTTTTCCTATCACAAAGAAGAGGGATGGCCAGGGGATACTCCATACGATGGTGGACGACGGTTTCAAACGATGGAGAAGCCCTAATTGAAGGTGAAAGGGAGAGGTTAACGGAGATTGCAAGGGCGGTTTCAACTACCACTAGAAATCTGGAGGTTAAGAGGATTCGTAAGCAAGGGTTAGCGCATGGAAAGTAGTTGTGTGGAAAAGGGTTTGGTGTTAATGGTTTGTCGGAGGGTGACTGAAGGAGGTTGGGAAAACCTGGTGAAGGTGGAGGTTTGGACAAGGAGGGGGAACGACTGGAGGTTGAAGATAAACTTCGACTGTCCGACCATACGATCGGACGGTTGAGATAGAAGCATTGTTGAATGGCTGAGATCTCCTGATACGGTTGGGCGCATATGAACGCAGGTCGTTTGATCAAATGATCATATGGTCTGAAGGAGGCACAGGTGGAAAGCCAAGGCTAGGCCACGTGGGCAAAGTAGATGGTGCCACGTGGCCCAGTAGAATATTTAGAATTTAGAAAATTAGTATAAAATAGAAATAAAATAGTTAGAAAATGAATTGGAAAATTTTATGAATATGAGATCTACAACTTTCATGTAGAGGTCAAAGAGATCAGAGGTCATTTGTATATTGATAAAAATTAAATACATATTAAAATAATATAATTCAATTTTCTTCCATTTTTCCCTTGCTTATTTTTTGGGCATTTATCTTATTTTACGTTAATTAATTTATTTACAATATTATACTAATTCTATTTTTTTAATAATAAAAAAATACATAAAATAATAACACAATAGTAGGTTATATAATACAATATAATTAGGGTTAGTTATTTACAACACATAAATTAATAATTAGAGTTAACTGTCAATTAATCTCGTTGAATTACTTGAGAGAGATATGTAAATATATTAAATTATGCTTAAAAATCTGGGATTTATCAATGACGTCTTTTGATATGTGATCCTTTACGAAATCGCAATCACTGAGACGAACAACTTTCATGAAGACTACTTCTAGATTTGACATCGATTTCTATCTTATTTTGATATTTGTTTTTCTATGTTTGTGGGAGCGGCACGTGGCCGCTCCTGGAGCCGCCACATAACCCCCTCCCCCCTACTCCTATTTGCATATCCTTTTATGGGTCGTTGGATGAAGAGCTCTTCATCCAGCTGTCCTGATTAAAACCTAATTTTATGTTATTTTCTTTTAATAGTCCCCTTGCCACACGGCCCTTTCTCGACCATTCGATCTCGATCGCTGACCTTTCTTCTTCCCCGAGTTTCTCGACCAAGGCACACCTTCTCCTTCGCCTCTTCATCCATGACCTCCTCTCACCCACGACACCACCTTGCCACCCTTCTCGTGCGAGCTCCAACCACAACTCCTCAACATCTCCCCCCTCCCCCCACCCACTCCGCCTCATGCGCGCCTGATCATCCATTATCGAGAGAGATCTTGGCCATGAGCCCTAAGCTCCGTCCAGGTGACAACTTGACGGGGTATTCTTGGAGGAGACGACGATTGTGAGCTCCCCGACAAGATCTGTGGGATTCTAACCCATGTTGCAACATCTCCCAACATTGTTGTCTAGAATCAAAGGTCGGCCTATGCTGACCTTCTTGAGGTCAAAATTGTCCAAGATACCTTCGATCTTTAGGCCTCTGTATCGGCGAGGAACCACATAACTGTTGAATCCCCAGGCACCTCCCTCCAACTAAACACTCCAGATGAATCATCTTCCTCGTTCTTATGTCTTCTTATCGTTTAGCTTTTCTCGCTTAATCCCAAATTAGAACACCCAAATCGACCCCTAACAAATCCATCTAGACCTCCTTCTCCTCATACGCGTTCTCATCTATCTCGTCACACCCCTCCCCCTAGTCATCTGACCAAAACATGAGCTCCACTCCTCCTCCCTCCCTTCATGAATATTGATAACTGCATTTTGCCAGCAGTTAAAAGTGTGTCGATTGTAGAAAATTGCTCGAAATAAATTTCAGTTAATCAAACAAAATTTACACCAATTAAGAGAATTGGTGTTTTGCCATTTATTTATCCAGGTAAGTATGCATAGGTCGAACACAAGGAGGCAGAAAGTCTTGCTCAAAATCTTCGAGAGAAAAATATAATATTTTGTGATAATTTTTATCCTTCTTTTATTTTATTCTTCGACTATAAAACTCTTTTGGAATTTTAATTTTATTATTTTTTATTTGATATTAAATTTTCAATTTTTATTTAGTTTTCAAA
Organism: Ottelia alismoides; assembly: GCA_037367405.1. Lineage (NCBI taxonomy): Eukaryota > Viridiplantae > Streptophyta > Magnoliopsida > Alismatales > Hydrocharitaceae > Ottelia > Ottelia alismoides. The sequence goes on along the minus strand of JAZKJV010010259.1, from coordinate 732,675 downwards.
TGGGATATTTTTCAATCGAATTGTCTACAATATAGTATGTTAAATACTATGAGGATATATGTGATACTGTATAGTATAATACGCTCGAGCAATGAGTTCGATAAAGAACACGAAATAAATCAAAACAACTTGATATTTAAATAAGAAAATCCAAAATAGAATCTGATGAATTCCTCAAAAATCGAAGCAAGTAAAATGTAAAAAATACAACGATGATGTAATATGATCCACAATGTCCAATGTATCAAAAAAGTTCAAAGTATAAGAAGGAATGTATAGAAAAAAACACAAATAAAAGGAAAAAGTTTCTTACAATTAGGTCACTGATCAGGACCTAAATGCACGAAAACTTTGGAAATATTCACACTTAGGTCCCTAGTCGGGGACCCTAATGCAAATACTTTGTCTCCTGGAGGCAGAAATGAAACTATGGAAAGTGCGAGGGACACTTTATAATTTCCCATAGTTTTGTTGAACAACGGTTTGGATTAGAACCGCAATACGCGATCGTGGCCATTGGATTTTGACACATATCACAAGACCGAACAATGCATTCTTGGAAGGTGTTCTTCCCCAAATCGACGATGATGGCGGTGCTCCTCCGATCTCCAGTGACCTGTTGTAGTGCAACTCCTCCAGCAGGGCTGAGAGGCGATCAATTATCCCCTTCGAGCTCTCTTGCGGTGAGGTGGTGGTTGTAGAGACAAAGGCAAAGGAGCTAGTCCGGTTAGGGTTCCAAGACCTGGATGAGGTCCTGCTCTGCTACTTGATTTGTTTTAATCAGCGAAGAAAAATGCTCAAGAGCATGGTAAATCGACTCCATATGGTATGCTCGACCTGCATAAAAGAGTTGAATGCTCGATTTCACGATGAAATCGACCAAACAATAAAGGGATTTTGAGGATCTAAACAACTTCCATAAATAAGGAAATGACAGGATAACAATGAGTGGATTTCGAATGGAGTCACGATTTGATTTCGAATGATGATAGAAGAAGGCGATTATGAAGCACTAATAGAATGATTAATCGGCTAATGAGTGCATGCGGGATCGATGAAAATCAAATAAAGGATGGAAGGAGTGTACATGGATTAAGGGTGTATAACCCTTGATGATTACTCGATGGGCGGTAACGAATCCATGATTCATCATTCTAATTTTCTGAAAATAGAGCTTCGTCTCGAGAATTTAGGCTCATTTGCATGTTAACTTCATAAAATTAACTTGTATGCATCTATTAATAATTTGCATAAATTAGTACTTCATGTTGCATTCGTAAACATCAATGCATTTTCACCTAAATTCATGCATTTCTAATTGAACCAAGCTAACTCCAATTTACATAAAATCAACTCCATTGTGTACATATCACTAACATTAATCCATGAAAATCCTAAAAAGATACTAATTCTACTTATGCAAAATAAACCCAAACTCTAATTTAAGGTCAGACTGACTAAAACGTTGATATCTTTCCCATACATTGTTCGATTTCACTCTACTCAATTTTTAAGTAATGTACATACACATACCTTCAAAACAAGACCAATTTCATAAAAATCAGAATCCATTTGTGAAAGTTGGATTTTGGACCTCTTTTGTGCATTGTACATTTTCACCGATTTTGACCTGTCATTTCATGCGCATATTTCACTAATTTTAACTTTTTTCTCTTTCATTTCTCTAATTTATTCACTTTTTTAGTAAGTCATAAAAATCAAAATCCAAAAAATTAAGAAAAGTAATAAAAATGACATGTTTTGACTCAGCCCTATTCACCTAATCCACTTGTACATAATTAACTTCTCTAATTATTTTGACCTATTTAAAACTTATAAAAAATCCAACAAAATATCACATGAGTCCATTACATTATTTCATAGCATGTTTGATTTTTGCATGCATTTATCCATCATTAGAAATTCAAATAAAAATTGCAAAACTAAAAAATGCTATTTTATATACATAAAATATCGCCAAAAATTTGCATTCCATATTCCATTCGCACCCGAGTCCTTCATGAGCATTGTAGATCATAATTAGAGGCATATTTTTCGTGTTGAGTACTTTTGCATCCGAGTCCATTTATTGTTTTTTTATGTATCTATCTATGTATTTTTTAGTCATGGTCAACGGTTGGTCAAAATTAGCACCACTTGGCATCCTCGCATTGGTCCACCAGCAGCTAGGGATGAGCATCGGGACAGGTCGGACAGGGCTCAACCCAGTCCGATCCCGTTTTCAATTTGCAGGCTCTCGACCAGGGCCTAAGCTCGCCCAATTTCTGAAATCCCAAGCCCGAGCCCAGCTCGCAAAGAGATGGGTCAGGTCGGGCTGTCATGTTATATTAACAAAAACTTCCAGAGTGTACGATGTCTCTGCATAGAAAATAAGATTTTGCACATCTTCAACAATTTTAACTGAACCAAACAATGAAATATGGAAGAAACCCTCTTCTGACAATAGATATTATTTAATATGTTTAGTTCGTTACATATTTTGAAGTACTTTACCCTTTTACGAGGGGTAAAACCCATGTTAAGCTTTTGTTTCATAGGAGCCCGCAAATAAACAGATTTGGTGCTAAATATTAATTAGAAATGAGGTTGTTTAGAATCATAGAAAAGTTCTTCACTTGCATATACTCAAGAGATGGGGCAAATAAAGGAGAGGTCAGAAGTTGACTGCTCAAATTATTGAAGGTCAAGTCCCTGTTGTTCAGCGTGAAAACTATAAGTTGCTGGAAAATATAAATCCTGTTCAGCGAGTAACTAACTAATAAAATAAATTATGTCTCACAGACGATACAAATGTATGAAGAAAACTTGTAACTCATATAAACAACACTGACAAATTTGACTGCACCTCCGATTCTCCATGCATACATATATGTGTGAGGATTTGGGAGTGTAATAAATGCTACCAGCGGGAGCAGGAGGACATGAGGGTAAGGAGGGTCGAGGATGGGGGTGGGTTGTGGGCAACGCTACAACATAGGGCCGATTGCCTAACGCCTAGTCGAGGAGGGGAGGGGAGGGGAGAGGGGAGCGCTGGGGTGCGCGGTTGCGGGGGTGGGGGGGCACCCACCCACTTAGGGCTAGTCCTGGGTCGGGTTCGAGATCATATTTAAGCACAATCGGGCCAAGATTCGGTCCTTAAATGGGGTCGACCCATGGGCTTCGGGCTCGGGCCCAAGCTAGCTTGAACCTGGCCCGAAAAGAGGATCAGTCCGAAAAACATGTCCAGGCCCACCCATTTATGATGCGGGCTCGGGTCGAGGGCGGGCTTTGTCAAGTCGGGCACCAGGCTGGGTCGGGCCAGCCTGATATTTTGCTCATCCCTACAAACAACTAGTCAACCCACCCTCAGCGCATGCCTAGCACGTGAGCACCTCTACCAGCCTTTCCACATGCTAGTCAAGTGACCCTCTATCCTACTCCTTAAGCCTGGCCACATGCATGGCACGTGATGAATCTCGAATTCATCGTGCTAAAATTCATTAATTAATCCCCTGGCTCCATCAATCCAATAAAATCTCTACTAATTCTTTATTTTTATCTTGTAATATATTGTGTATAATTAACCTTAATTAATTGTATTTAATTTCCTTTATTTTCCTTGTAGTTATTTTCTCATCAAAAAACCCTAAAAACTAGGTAAATTAATTATCTGTAGTTCACTGACCTTTAAAGAGACTAAAAAATACAAAAACAACTCAAAAACAAAAAGTCAGTGTTTTTAGCCCTTTAAAAATACCCCCAAAAATATTTTTTATACAAATGACCTCTTTTGATTGTTTGTCCAACATAAAACTTGTAGATCTTGTCGAGACGAGCAACTTTCATGTTTTGACTTTTTTCCTAATTTTGCCTCTAATTAATTTTTTTGTATTTTTCCTTGTTTTTATATTGTGAAATTTCTGATTGGGCCATGTGGCGCCCTCTGGGCCGCTGATTAAGCCAAAATTCACGGAGTCTAAAATGATGTCTCACACAAGGCGGAGACAACCGAGGTCGCTGCGGTGACCCGCAATGAATCCTGGAATAAAGTCAACAATTAACCCGCATTATAGATCAATAATTAGAAATAAATGTGGAGTTAAAATTTATTTTTAACTCTGCACAAAAGATGTATAGGACAAGTATGCAGAGAGTTCGAACACAGGGAGCAAACAGGGTAGGTGCACAAGTAAATGTGTGTGTGTGAGTGTGAAGTGTGTCTACACTATGCAAGCAAATAATTTTTGTGGGTTTTTAATTTTTAATTTTTTTTAATTTTTATTTAATTTTTAATTTTGTATTTTGATTTTTAATTATCTGATTTTTATAATTCATATTTTATATTTTTTTTCTTTTTCAATATTGGAAGATAAAGACAATGTAATAAAAAGGGTGATAAACTATTTATAAAAATGTGCAAAAATAACCAGAAATTCCGAAATAAAATCTTTTTGGTATTTTTATGATTTTCTACTGTTTTGGGATTTTGGGGTATTTTTCCAAATGTTTTTGGTATTTTTAAATAGCAAAATGAAGCAAAACAGTGACTTAGCTACTGGCTGGGGGAATTAAAAATAGCAGATAGCCACAAATTTTTTTTCCAACTATTTTTCAAATAAAGACGATAAAAACAGGAGACTACAGAACTTGAGTTTACAATTTTTGGAGTTTTCTACAATTTTTTAGAATTTTTTTAAAGTTTTTCAGTATTTTCGAATTTTTAGGTCTTTCCTTTTGAGATTTTTAGTGAATTTTGGATTGGAGTTAGATCACAATAAGATAAGCAAAATATATTTTTTTGGGAATTTTCTGATGTGTTCTTATATTTTTTTGGTATTTTATGATGCAAACAATGCTGAAAATAACAATTTTTTATTTTTAATAAATATTAAAATGCAATAATTATGGAAAATAAAAATATGATGTTAAACTACGATGAAACAGAGACTACTGTGATTTTTGGGGTTTTATAGATGCATGCAAAAATTACGAGAAACATAAGGAAAATACATGTTTGCAGGGGTATATGTGTAATTAGTCAGGAATCCAGGGGCCTACATTCAAATTCCATAAAAAATTATAATTGAAATATAAATTTCTCAGACTAATCACAAATAGCAAAAGCCATGAGGGCCAACACGCAAAATTCCTAAGGCCACGTGTTAGATCACGCGCGCCTGGGAGGGATCAACGTGCAAATTTCTAAAACCTCTGGGCTAAGATGAAATTATCACCGATTATATAAACTGCAATTAAACGTTTTAGCACTAAAAATAAATACTCAAAAATCCGGGGGGGTCGCCTGCAAAATCGCCAGACCACGTGCACAAGGCACGTGACCTGGCAGGGGTAACCTGCAATAATACACACGTTCGGTGGCGAGTTCGCAAATATGCCAACGTTTTTAAACAACCTATGAAAGTTCGAGTACTAAAAAAATATCACAAAAATGTGCGGGGCGATATCGCAAAATCCCCACAAAAGGGGCGCTGGAGGACGGCAGATGAGAGATCACTTACGCCACGTGTCAGGCACGCCACACGCGATGCCCCTTCGATTCGATAGTCCAGATTAGACGCCCCAGAGGATCCAACAGTTGTCACGGGGGCAAATCGGACGGATGCTGGATGGCTGGAAGATCACGGCCGAATCGGACGACGTGAAGGCGTGAAGGAAGAACATGGCCACGTACTCGACTTGGATGACTTTGAGGAGGCAAAATCTTCACGCACGGCGCGATCCGCTCCTTTCCGATGGTATCGAGAGCTTCCTGGAAGCGTCCACGATCGATCAGCGGCTTCAAAAAGGCGGAGAGCCCGCCGGAGCACCGCCACAGTGGTTGAAGGGGGGCGGTCTTCCAGGTTTCTCGGGTAAACAAAATCGACCCCCAGGTGGGGTCTTCGACGCCTGAGACCTGCAAAGAAGATTCACGGAAAAAATAAAAAGTCCCAGGGCCAACAAAAAGGTGTGGGTGGCGACGTGGTGAGGTTGGTGGTCGCCGGAGCTCAAGAGCTCCGGTAGGTGTTCGATCGTGAGACTTAAGCTAAATAGTTAACTAAAAAGCAAACTAAGTATAGAAGATGGAAGCTGGGACCTATGGCTATCTAAACTACAAGAACATAGAGTGAAAACACCTCAATCGGCTGGGTTGGCCAAGAGATAAAACCTCACGGCCGTTGGCCGGAGATGGGGGCGGAGACACCGCCTCGACCGCCTAGCTACGCCTCCTGGGGGCTGGAGGGTCTCCTGTCACGAGACCCAATCCGGAGCACTCGATAAGAGAGCAAGATAGATGGTCAAAGAGGGTTCAAGGAGCAGGAGAAAGGATGGGGGTCGGTTTTGAATGGTGGTCGACATGGCTACAAGATCGAGGTGCACGAGGCGCGTCAGTGGTCCAATCCCCGCGATAATCGATGGGCGTGCAAGATGGATGATAGGGGAAGAACTTTGCAGAAGAAATCGACTCCAATGGATGTAAGACGTGGTCTCGATAAATCCGAGAAGATGGGTGCCTATACAGGTCCAACGGTCATAGACCTGGGGTCAAGGAGTTGACCCCTGGTCAACGGATGGCGTGGCCTGATTGGGCCACGTCATCCGCAAAAAGACAAGAATTTAATAAAAATCTTGTAAATTGAATAAAAATATTAAATGAATTACTTAATTTAAGGTTATAAAATAAAAAATGTTTATTATTTTATAAATTATTTTATGGTAATTTTTATTTATTTTTTAGAGGTATATTTTTACAAGTTGCCTATTATACCCTTTATAGGTATATTCTTCTATATTTTATCCTTTAATTTTTATTTTGTGATTTTAATTCATTTAATTGTGTTTATTATTTTATGAAATTATAAAATGCACTTATACACTTAAATATATTTTTATTTTATTTTTCTGAGGTGTTTTGTATATTAAATAAAATATAAGTATACTTTATATAGGTATGGGTATAGGTATAATACCTAGGTATTGTATATACAATTATTTTTATTTTGAGTTTTCTTTGCATTTTTATTCTGATTTTAATGTACATATTTGCTATAAGTAATATTTACGAAATTATAAAAAAATAAAAATACAAAAATAATGAATAAATAATAATTTGAATATTTTAATTTGTACAAAATTACAATATGGGTCCAAAACTCAACTTTCAAACCGTAGCTCCGTCAAATACAAAACCACCGCCATTAAATAGATTATTTTGAATTATATACAATAAATGTGAGTTTGATGCATTTGGAGTTTTCATTTGTGAGATACGGGCCTGGGAAGTTGGGATTCTGGAATTTTATTCAGACCATAACTTTTTTATCTGTACATGATTTTTCTGTGAAATCAATTTTGTATTTTTCTTTATTTAATAATCTACAACTTTCATGTACAAAGTTTCTTTATTTGTTGTATAAAAAGTGGAACCAAAAATAGGCCCCAAAATGATTAAAGAATGAATTAATAAATATAGGTATTTGACCCTTATCTCCCCCTACTTTATTCCTGGTCGACCTATTCATCAAGATGCCTAGGTCTCGGGGTTTTGGGTTATAATATTTGCAATATTTTATTATTTTTCTTTTCTTTTATTTATTCTATTATTTTGGCTTTAATTACAGTATTTTATACACTAATTGGATGCACATGCATGAATGCTAAGATGCTATATTTAATGCTATTTACAGGCATTTGCTAGGGTTTTTGATGCCAAAATGATAGAATAAAGATGATGAAATGTGGATTCATCATCCCCCTATACTTTACCTTTGTTAGTCCCTAGCAAACACTTTTGCAATAAGTGCAAAAAGAAAAGAAAGAAAAGAAAAAGAAGAACTTGGATTTTATTTGATTATCAAACTTGTCTTCACAAAATCAAAGTTTGGTGCTTAAGTCGGACCTTTGTAATTTTAGTGCGGGCGAAACCTTAGTGAGAACCGAATTTGAAATCCAACGATCCTTGAGAATCCCAAACCTCTATCCAAGTCTCCTCAATAGCCAGGTCAGAAATACTTCAACTCATACGCAAACTCTTACGACTATGAATCTGACTCGTACAGTGTAAGTGATGGTGGCTCTCCCCAACTAGAATGGCAAGGAAACTGACTTCTCCAGTACGACAACCCAATGATTCCCCAATCCAACAACTCCATCCTCGAGGAGCGGGGTATTCCCTTCTAAGTTCAAGTGGCAACCAGCTCAAGAGGAGGGGGTGAAGAGAAGAATGGACGGTAGCCAGTGTAGCTACCTATCCTGGGATGCAAGACCAGTGTAGTCAAGTCATCCTGCTGCAGGCTCACATATTTGACTTTGGAACTCAAGCTTGCTTATTGACTTTACAACATTTGTACATACTTTGCAGGCTTTTTATTTTTGTACATGCCTGAACATTTTTTTAATACTATATACAACATCATTTACATAAGGAGTTTTTCCTCTTGAGCCAGTAGACTATCCCTCTTTTGAAGCTTTATCGCAACCCACAGCCTCCTGTCTTAAGACATCCTTATCATTGGACGGGTTGGGGTGCACTTCCCTCCCTAGAGGAGGACAAATGTTTCCACTTGTGTGTGTCTCATACCGGCAAATCCAATCCCCTCACCATTCCAACTGAATTGAGCCATGTGAAAGGTGCAGGTGTCCAAGTTAGGTCATTATCAACAAGAGTCGTGTGTGTGCTCCGAAATACTCTACTTAGGCAGTCAAGAATCCATTGAACCAAGTCTCGTAATCCTCAAAGAATTAAGTCAACTAGACCTGAAGTACCTCAAACCCAGTTCCTATAAGGTTCCTGTTGTTAGGTAGATTTTAAGGTCCAATCAAGCTCCAATCTCCGGATTTTACTTAGACTTGTTCAACTATCAAACTCAATCTAAAAAATGCGAATGCTATGCGATGCAGAAAATATTTTTGTGATGCAATTTTCAAAGATTTTGAACTTTTTATGGATTTTTGAAAAGATGATGATGATGCATATGCAGATGCAATTTTTTTTGTCTTTTTCAAAAAGATTTTTCATGTGTTTTTTTGGATTTTAATTTTGCAAATGTTTTTGGGATTTTTGAAAATAAAAAGTTTTGGCTAAAAACTAGGTGAAAATATGTACACGGGAGTGCTTCTTATATATACAAGAAGTGGATTCTAAGAATTTACAAGGGTAAGTGGTCAATTTTATACATATCTATATAGTGGATTTTGGTGTGATGCAAATATTCCTCAAATGTATTTGATACAAGCTTTTTCACACAATTTTTGAAAACTATAGTCCAAAATAGTTTTTACAAACATTTTACAAACATGTACACACATTTGAAAATCATTTTGCAAAGGCTTTCAAAACAGTATATATAGGTTTTTCAAAACATTTTTGCAACCATTTTTCAAACCATTTGCAAATCATTTTTCAAACATTTTTATTTCACACAAAGAAAATAAATTTTTACAAACCACTCATTTTTACACAGGTTGAAAACATGTAACAAAATATCTTCAAAATAGTTTTCAATAAATGTTCACAAGGATTTTCAAACTATTTTTCAAACATTTCGCAAAAACATTTTCACCTGATTTATTAATCAGTATATACAAAAAGAATTTGAGGAACGAAACACCTTTTTATTAAAGATTTTTAATGAATTTTAAAGAATTATTAACCATATTATTAAGAAAATACGAAAGTACGAGTTATGGCTAAAGTATATACGTAGTATATACGACCCCCCTATACTTAGCTTGAGCTATGTCCTCATAGATCGGAGAGAAAAGAGAAGACATAACTCGTACTAAGTATAGACAAGTCTAAAGAATAAAGGAATAACTGAATGAATCAATTAGAAGTTGACCGTCCCCCCTATACTTAGGATCAAATAATCCTAAGTATAGCAGACTGTACACAACGCAGGGAGGGTCAAGGGTGGGAATGAACAGATCGTACTCAGATTGTCTCCCCCTATACTTAGGGTAAGATATCCCTAAGTATAGACAAGAAGAGGAGACAATGGAGAGGATCGAAAAGAATAGAACAACTCGAGGTGCACGCCCCCCTATACTTAGGACAAAGTACGTCCTAAGTATGGAAAACTGTCTACAAGGGCGACACCTTTTGATAAATGAAGAAGATAGAAAAGGAAAAGAAGAAAAGAAGAAAAGAGATGAGTCTGGAAATGAGATCATGAGAATGTACACGTCACTCCCCCTATACTTAGGGTAAAAGAAGCCCTAAGTATAAGCAACAACAGGAGTGATGACACGAAACGAAGAATGAACACTCGGCTCGTCCACCCCTCCTATACTTAGAACAAAGTACGTCCTAAGCAAGGCAAACACGAGAATGGGTGGGCGAGCAATACGGGAGAGACAGAGATGAACAAAGGAGAATGTACAACAGAGGTGGATGTACATATGATCAAGAAGGCCGAAAGCTAACTTCTTGCGAGACCGCTGAGGGATAGATCTGGTGTGGTGTATGTCGACATCGGGGTCCACAGTGGACGGAAGCCGATCAGGGTCGACAGAGTGAAGGCCCTCAGAGGAATCAAATCGAAAAGGGACGAACTGGTCAATGGAAGCAGTATGGCTAGGTTCTCCCTTGGTGGTCCTATGGTGTGAAGGCACATACTGGTCAGTGGAAGAAGTACGGTCAGGTCTGGCCTTAGAAGTCTCGCAGATATCAAAATGAAATGGGACGAACTCATCATCCTCGGAAGAAGTGTACTCGGATTCGTCCTGCGAGGGCTCGTCCAGGTCAAAGTCAAAAGGCACAAAATTACCAGTGGAAGTATACGAACTCTGTTCGTCCTCAAGAGTTTCACCTGGATCATCTTTTTCATCAAGAGGCCAAAAATTGTGAAGATTCGTATCATAGCCGACCTCAATCATCTTTACCTTTGAAGGACCAGGAACGGACATATCAGTGGAAGTAGTCAAACCAAGTCCGTCCCGTCTAGTCTTACCTAGGTCATTTATTTCCTTATGAGGTCTCTCAAAATAATGGGCAACATCATAAACGTCCTCAATCATTTTTACTTGTGAGTGACCAGGAACAGACTTATCAATGGAAGTGTTCAAACCAGGTCCGTCCTGTCTAGTCTTGGTATCTGCCCTCCGCTCAAATGGATTAGTCACATAAATGCTTTGGATTTCATCAACACATCGCCACACACCAGGAGGAGGAACTGCGAGGTATATGCTTTCCGACTTCCTCCCCTTTCGAAAATCCATCGGGTCTCATCAACGGTTGCTAAGGAAGCATCTCTAGTATCATCAGATCGGTCACATGCCTCGGAGTCAGCTATGATCGGTGAAGGTGCATCAGGTGCAGGTCTCTGGTCAACTGTGGGTGCGGTGATCAACACTTCGCTCTCGTCAACAGGACGGAAGCGAACCTCTCCTGATCCATAGTCAATAACGACCCTCGCAGAGGCGAGGAATGGTCGTCCCAGGATGATTGGAGACGGCTCCCCGGTGGAGCTCTCCATGGGCAACACGACAAAGTCAACATGGTGGCTCATGCCCTGAATAGAAATGACGGCGTTTTCAAGGATACCCTTCAGCCTCTTGATAGATCTGTCAGTAAACTGAACAATCATCCTGGTTTTCTTAAAAGGCCCTAAGTGAAGAGACTGTACCAGCAAGAAGGGTAATATGCTAATCGAAGCACCGTCGTCCAGGAGAGTGCAATCACAAGTGTAGTCAGAGATGGTGCAAGTGATGAAAGGTGTAGCTGTGTTCTTCTTCTTGGGAATGGGACAGTGTGTGATGGCGAGGGCAGTGGCCATGGTCAAAATGTGGCGCTCAGATCTGCTCCTCCGCTTTCTCTTCTTGGGAAGAGAAGCAGATAATTGGGTCATGGGCTGCTGAAGTGGGGCACAAATAATCTCATGAATAATAGCCACCACTTCGGGTTCAGATAACATTTTTTTTTGAATTTTTGGACTTCCTCCATACGAGGGAGGAAGTCGGAATCAGCGTATACACGAGGCACGCCAAGAGCAGTCTGTACAACGGCATCCTCGGGGTTAAAGGCGGGACTCAGTGTGAATGGATGTGTGGTCAAGGGCTCTGGCAAATGGCCTCTCTCCTTACAATATGGATCAACCAAGTGTCTCCCGAACTCGTTTTGGATTTTTAAAATTTTCTCATTTTTTTGTATTTTTGGCGATTGCAAGCTCCCATGATCACCTACAAGTGAAGCTGTATTCCCGACGAAAGGAGCATTAATCTGATTCTTCCTCAAGAAAGCAAGATCATCATTCATCAAATCAATGCGCTTTGTCATCCGATTCAAGATATCACTCATAGAGATCGAGGGAGGTGACTCCAACAGGTCAGACTCGGGTGGATGTGAAGGTGGAGGTGGATAATATACAGGTGGGGGTGGGTGTGGATAGAACTCCGAGTCATGATACTATGGCTGAGGCGAGTATGTACAGAAATCAGAAAAAGTAGGAGGAGGATCCTCCTGGTAGAAAGGAGGTGGACCAACTGGAGCGAGCGAGGAATCCGCAAAGTCCGGATAAAAAGTACTCCAAGGGTCCATCTCGAAATCAAAAGTAAATGATCGGGAGAGCACGGCGGTCGAGTCAAGAGAGCGAAGAAGAAAGGCGCAAATGCGCGGAAGTGATCTAGGACACACACAAAACAATCACAAACAAAACTGAAAAGAATACAAACCCTCAATTCACCTACTCAACTCGGTAGAGACCGAAAATTCGGTCCTTTTATCTAGCATGTTTTAGAGTTAGGTGAGAAGTCCAAGATTGCACACACACTTAGGGGGTTGAGATGGGATTTGGGCACTAATCCTTAGCGTGTGCACGAGCAATGTAAAACGAAGACAATGAGGGGATTACTCGCCCCAAGAGAAGATTTTCTTCTTGATCGATTTTAGGGTCAAGTAATGTTAGCAGCCCCAATTTTTTTGATTATCACTTTTTTTTGGATTTTTAGTGAGAAATGCACGCGCCTAATGAGGAGTCAATTCCTTTAAGTACCTAGGTTGGCAAAATCAGAGGTAGAGTCGGAAAAGCAATGCAAGCGTCAAATCAATGATGCATGCTAAAGAGAAATGCTCACCTTGCCTCCAGCACTCTACATGCAAGGATGCTCAGCAGAATTGAAACCTATCTATATGCAAATGCAAAAGCCGATGAAATTGCCCTAAATTTCAGAAATTGCTATTATCGTGAAGAACCACAAGTTGACCACCAATCCTCAACCCTAGAGTCCGGTCTAGGCTCACCCCTCCTCCTCTCGACAAATCGAGTTCAGGAGAAGCGCTTGGCAGGGAGAGCTCGCGGCGCGACGGATTGAAGGCGATGATCAACTTTTAAAATTTTGACTAAGTCCAAACGAGACTATAGGTGCATGCAAAATATTAAGTGTTTGGCCTTAGTCTATCGCAAGCAATCCTAAAACTAGGGGCTCAATCACACAAAATAAATAAAATCGAAAAACAAAACAAAATAAAAAGGATGCGAAGAAAGCCGACAAAAACCGCGGCGAGCCCCCAGGTGTACAAACACCTGGAAGTTAGGCTCGAGAGTCCAAATGTCCGGGGGTACCTGTATTATTACAATAAGTAGTCTCTCTCACTACAAATTACAAAATAAGTACAAGAAAAATAAAATGCTCAAAAGCTGTCTTCAGACACTCCAAGTCCGCCTCTGTGCTAGGTCAAAGCCGCCTCACATGGGTGCACAGGTGCTCCAAGAGGGGCTCCTCCCTCAATCCGCGTACCTCACACAAAATCCAAACAAGGAGAGTGGTTAGACAATTCAACAAGGTATATCAAAAATAAGAAAAATATAACAAGCAGAAATAAAAGCCGTGAAGTAGATAAATAATCACAAACACAAGCAAAAACCTGAACTACGCGCTGTTGCGCCCCAGCAACGGCGCCATTTGATTTAGCCAAAATTCACGGAGTCTAAAATGATGTCTCACACAAGGCGGAGACAACCGAGGTCGCTGCGGTGACCCGCAATGAATCCTGGACTAAAGTTAACAATTAACCCACACTATAGATCAATAATTAGAAATAAATGTGGAGTTAAAATTTATTTTTAACTCTGCACAAAAGATGTACATGACAAGTATGCAGAGAGTTCGAACACAGGGAGCAAACATGGTAGGTGCACAAGTAAATGTGTGTGTGTGAGAGAGAGAGAGAGAGTGTGAAGTGTGCCTACACTATGCAAGCAAATAATTTTTGTGGGTTTTTAATTTTTTTAATTTTTATTTAATTTTTAATTTTGTATTTTGATTTTTAATTTTCTGATTTTTATAATTCATATTTTATATTTTTTTCTTTTTCAATATTGGAAGATAAAGACAATGTAATAAAAAGGGTGATAAACTATTTATAAAAATATGCAAAAATAACCAGAAATTCAGAAATAAAATCTTTTTGGTATTTTTTATGATTTTCTACTGTTTTTGCGATTTTTGGGTATTTTTCCAAATGTTTTTGGTACTTTAAATAGCAAAATGAAGCAAAACAGTGACTTAGCTACTGGATGGGGGTAAAAATGGGAATTAAAAATAGCAGATAGCCACAAAATTTTTTTCCAACTATTTTTCAAATAAAGACAATAAAAACAGGAGACTACAGAACTTGAGTTTACAATTTTTGGAGTTTTCTACAATTTTTTAGAATTTTTTGAAGTTTTTAAGTATTTTCGAATTTTTAGGTTTTTCCTTTTGAGATTTTTAGTGAATTTTGGATTAGAGTTAGAACACAATAAGATAAGCAAAATATATTTTTTTGGGAATTTTTTGATGTGTTCTTATATTTTTTTGGTATTTTATGACACAAACAGTGCTGAAAATAACTATTTTTTATTTTTAATAAATATTAAAATGCAATAATTATGGAAAATAAAAATATGATGTTAAACTACGATGAAACAGAGACCTACTGTGATTTTTGGGGATTTTTTGGGGTTTTTATAGATGCATGCAAAAATTACGAGAAACATAAGGAAAATACATGTTTACAGGGGTATATGTGTAATTAGTCAGGAATCCAGGGGCCTACATGCAAATTCCACAAAAAATTATAACTAAAATATAAACTTCTCAGACTAATCACAAATAGCAAAAGCCGCGAGGGCCAGCGCGCAAAATTCCCAAGGCCACGTGTTAGATCACGCGCGCCTGGGAGGGATCAACGTGCAATTTTCTAAAACCTCTGGGCTAAGATGCAATTATCACCGATTATATAAACTGTAATTAAACGTTTTAGCACTAAAAATAGATACTCAAAAATCCGGGGGGGTCGCCTGCAAAATCGCCAGACCACGTGCACAAGGCACGTGACCTGGCGGGGGTAACCTGCAATAATACACACGTTCGGGGGCGAGTTCGCAAATATGCCAACGTTTTTAAACAACCTATGAAAGTTCGAATACTAAAAAGATATCACAAAAATGTGCGGGGCGATATCGCAAAATCCCCACAAAAGGGGCGCTGGCGGACGGCAGATGAGAGATCACTTACGCCATGTGTCAGGCGCGCCACGCGCGATGCCCCTTCTATTCGACGGTCCAGATTAGACGCCCCAGAGGATCCAACGGTTGTCACGGGGGCAAATCGGACGGATGCTGGATGGCTGGAAGATCACAGCCGAATCAGACGGCGTGAAGGCGCGAAGGAAGAACACAACCACGTACTTGACCTGGATGACTTTGAGGAGGCAAAATCTTCACGCACGGCGCGATCCGCTCCTTTCCGATGGTATCGAGAGCTTCCTGGAAGCGTCCACGATCGATCAGAGGCTTCAGAAAGGCGGAGAGCCCGCCGGAGCACCGCCACAATGGTTGAAGGGGGTGGTCTTCCAGGTTGCTCGGGTAAACAAAATCGACCCCCAGGTGGGGTCTTCGACGCCTGAGACCTGCAAAGAAGATTCACGGCAAAAATAAAAAAGTCCCAGGGCCAACAAAAAGGTGTGGGTGGCGACGTGGTGAGGTTGGTGGTCGCCGGAGCTCAAGAGCTCCGGCAGGTGTTCGATCGTGAGACTTACGCTAAATAGTTAATTAAAAAGCAAACTAAGTACAGAAGATGGAAGCTGGGACCTATGGCTATCTAAACTACAAGAACATAGAGTGAAAACACCTCAATCGACTGGGTTGGCCAAGAGATAAAACCTCTCGGCCGTTGGCCGGAGATGGGGGCTGAGACGCCGCCTCGACCGCCTAGCTACGCCTCCTGGGGGCGGGAGGGTCTCCTGTCACGAGACCCAATCTGGAGCACTCGATAAGAGAGCAAGATAGATGGTCAAAGAGGGTTCAAGGAGGAGGAGAAAGGATGGGGGTCGGTTTTGAATGGTGGTCGACATGGCTACAAGATCGAAGTGCACGAGGCGCGTCAGTGGTCCAATCCCCGAGATAATCGATGGGCGTGCAAGATGGATGATAGGGGAAGAACTTTGCAAAAGAAATCGACCCCAATGGATGTAAGACATGCTCTCGATAAATCCGAGAAGATGGGTGCCTATACAGGTCCAGCGGTCATAGACCTGGGGTCAAGGAGTTAAACCCCGGTCAACGGATGGCGTGGCCTAATTGGGCCACGTCATCCGCAAAAAGACAAGAATTTAATAAAAATCTTGTAAATTGAATAAAAAATATTAAATGAATTAATTAATTTAAGATTATAAAATAAAAAATGTTTATTATTTTATAAATTATTTTATGGTAATTTTTATTTATTTTTTAGAGGTATATTTTTATAAGTTGCCTATTATACCCTTTATAGGTCTATTCTTCTATATTTTATCCTTTTATTTTTATTTTGTGATTTTAATTCATTTAACTATGTTTATTATTTTATGAAATTATAAAATGCTCTTATACACTTAAATATATTTTTTATTTTATTTTTCTGAGGTGTTTTGTATATTAAATAAAATATAAGTATACTTTACATAGGTATGGGTATAGGTATAATACCTAGGTCTTGTATATACAATTATTTATATTTTGAGTTTTCTTTGCATTTTTATTCTGATTTTAATGTACATATTTATTATAAGTAATATTTACAAAATTATAAAAAATATAAAAATACAAAAATCTTGAATAAATAATAAATTGAATATTTTAATCTGTACAATTATACAATGTGGGTCCAAAACTCAACTTTCAAACCGTAGCTCCGCCAAATGCGAAACCACCGCCATTAAACAGATTATTTTGAATTATATACAATTAAAGTGAGTTTGATGCATTTGGAGTTTTCATTTGTGAGATACGGGTCTGGGAAGTTGGGATTCTGGAATTTTATTCAGACCATAACTTTTTATCTGTACATGATTTTTCTGTGAAATCAATTTTGTATTTTTCTTTATTTAATTATTTACAACTTTCATGTACAAAGTTTCTTTATTTGATGTATAAAAAGTGGAACCAAAAATAGGCCCCAAAATGATTAAAGAATGAATTAATAAATATAGGTATTTGACCCTTATCTCCCCCTACTTTATTCCTGGTCGACCTATTCATCAAGATGCCTAGGTCTCGGGGTTTTGGGTCATAAAATATTTGCAATATTTTATTCTTTTTCTTTTATTTTATTTATTCTATAATTTTGGCTTTAATTACAGTATTTTATACACTAATTGGATGCACATGCATGAATGCTAAGATGCTATTTACAGGCATTTGCTAGGGTTTTTGATGCCAAAATGATAGAATAAAGATGATGAAATGTGGATTCATCATCCCACATGGCCCACCTTCCCTTCCGCCACCCGGTGCTCGATTGTGCCATCAGATGCCCTTCACTCTGCCTCCATCTCAACCGCCTGTTCCACTTCATCCACAGCCGTCAGATCATCACCCAGCTCGTATCTTGACCGCTCCATCGTGCCTCACTACCAGCCGTTGGATCTTCTCTGGATCTGACGACCAACATCATCCCACGTTGTCCGCTTACTGTAGCCGCCCGATCCCACGTGCATCCTACGGTCCATAGCGCTCCACGTCACCCATTCTCCCCAGGCCGTTGGATCTTTTCCAAGATCGCATCCTATCCATCCATTAGCACCTTGATCTCCGTCGTTTGATCATATCCTAAGATCTAATCGCATCCTTCCTCTAGCACCCTTATCCAAGCCATTGGATCTAGCGATCCAACGGTTGTCGTTCATCGTCTACCTCCGACTTAGCCGTTACCCTCTCCGATGTGTCGCCCCCTTCCAATTTTGGAAGGCACCACAAGCCTCCCCTTCCACATCGAAATGCTCCTCCACGTAGTCCTATCCTTCGTCTTCCTCGCGCCACCTTCACCATCCCCGTCTTTACTCCTCAATCACGCTCCCAGCCGTCCGAAACCCCCATCAGCACCACTTGTAACGGCCGGAACACTGCCTATAAAACCCGACCTCCGCCCTCTGTCACCTGCATCCACCATCCAGGGGGCTGTGGCCCAGCCTTCGATCCTCCGATGACAGCGGAGGGACCACCAATCGAGGCGAAGATGGTCTAGCTCCGGTGTGATCCATGGTAGCTCCACCCATGTCAGCTCTGCCATCTTCGACGGTAGCTCGAGCCCTCTGGCGTTGCTGACCAGATTGGGCAACGACTCGGGCTTCCTCGAAGCCCTGCACAAGCATCTCCTCCGTCGGGTTCCCCTCCCCGACGAGGTACCTTCCTTCCCTTTTTGTTTTCTTGATTTATTTGAATTATCCCGACCTACTCTCTCACCATCACCCTCATCTGACCCACCCACAAGCTTCACGGCTCCATCCTCTTCTTCATGCGACCCTTCGCCACCACCATTCCTTTCTCCACCACCTCGTTCACCCTCCGCCATTTCCTCCTCTGCTCCGTCGGAGAAGGAGCCCTTGGTCCCCTGCTCTGACCACCTTCCCGGGACCCCATCCCATTCACCTCACACACACGACACGCTTCGGCTACAATAATGCTTGCAGGATCTTGATTGGTCGGAGATGGCGTCGGATCTCCTTCGAGCTATTCTCTTCCGACGAGGCTCCACCGATCTCCCCCTCCGACCAGCTTCGGAGCTTCGTCGGCCTACCAGTAGTCTTCCCTGACATTTAGATGCTGATCCAGGTCACGGAGGAGCTATAGAGGGTACGCCGGAGCGCAGCCTCCTCCGGTGGCCCACGGCGGAGGACGAAGAACAGTTGTCGTGATCATCTGGATCGGATGGCTGAGATGACGATACGTGGACGGCCCAAGCCTCATTCCAAGCCAGCAGCCTCGGGTCATCTGAGCCAGGACTCGAGCCATCATCTCACGCCACGTGTCCTGAACCAGAGACGCCTCCCAAGCCTAGGCCGCTCACGTGCACTGCGTGTGAGGGGCTTGGGAAAATTGCATGAAAGACCCTGATACTTTTGGTATTTACACATTGGTCCCCAGGCATGTGCGTGCGTGCCTGGGTATTTTATAGGGAGACCCTCATAGCTTCTGAAAATTACAAAAATGCCCACACACATATGGAAAAATTATAGCGGAGCCCAGGCGGTTTTCGCTATATGCATTTAGGTCCCTCCTGGGACCTAAATGTAATATTTATCCTTTTATTTTCTTGCATTTTTATTACAATTATGTCCCTGCATTGTTTTTAACATAACTTGAGCATCGTAAGTCCAAATTGCATGATTTTAGTGTCGTTTTGATCCTTGTTTCTTCCTCTGCCTCATGGCATGTTTAATTTTCTCATCCGACATCATATTAAATGAAGTGGATCTTTATGTTAGATGAGATGTTGTGCTCAATATGTGTGTGCCATGATTAGATGATTGCTTTTTCTTCTTATGTTCAATTTGACTCTAATTTCAACTAGTATTTTGTTGCTCAATTATGTAATCTTTCTTAGGCCTAATTGTCTGCATTATCATAGCATATATTTTAACCTTGCATAATTGCATGCATCATCACTTTATACTTGCATAAAAATTAATTAAAAAAATACATGCATCATTTTATTGCATTGTAATTAGCATAGTACATCATGCATTTTCATAAAGACCTGAAATTGAGAATTTATTCACACTGCTCTTAGTTGATCAAAAATCAATAAATAAATAGAGTAGCTTGTGTCCCTGTGTTCGACCTTGATAGACTTGCCAAGTGTAAATACTCCACAATATTTAAAGGATTGTGGTTTTTGTTGAACCATTTTCTCCACATGTAGTTGATGACTGAGGGAAATCAAGGGTCCAGATATCTCACAAGGCGAGAGATCCAGTCGCTGAATTGACCACTTAAAGATCCCCAGATCAATCAACAATTAACCCACAATCAATGTATGCAATGAATATCCAAAAATGTGGAGTTAAAATTTATCATAACTCTACATGCAAATGTGTATAGGTGTAAGTACAGGTAGAGGTCGAACACTGGGAGGCGAATGGTTGTATGTGCTGTGGAATTATTCAATCAATTGTTCATGTCCAATTATTGTTTTTGTGGGTTTTGGTTTTTGTGTTTTTTTATATTTTTGTTTTTATAACTTTTTATTTTGTTTTTA
Source organism: Ottelia alismoides (assembly GCA_037367405.1). Lineage (NCBI taxonomy): Eukaryota > Viridiplantae > Streptophyta > Magnoliopsida > Alismatales > Hydrocharitaceae > Ottelia > Ottelia alismoides. The sequence goes on along the minus strand of JAZKJV010010259.1, from coordinate 712,179 downwards.
TATTTTATATTTTTATATTTTTATATTTTTTAGTAATATAAATATATAGATATATATAAATATATAAGATATATATATGTAAAGAGATATATATATAAGAAGAGAGAGAGAGAGGGATAATATAGTATATATAGATATATAGATATAAATGCTTAAAATATATATAGATATATTTTTTTTGCTTTTTAATATTTTTCTATTTTTTTGTTGTTTTTCTGGAAAATTTCTAATTTTTATGTATTTTTAATTTCAAAAATGTCCACAATATAGGACTAATTACATAGCCGAACATAATTTGGGTTTTTAAAATAATAAAATAAACTCCAAAATTACCCAAATTAATTTTAATATATTGACAATAATATATAGATAATTATAAAAGAGAAAATTGTATTTTTGGTATTTTTTAAGGATTTTTCTATTTTTTTGTTGGATTTTGGAGCTTTCTGATTTTTTATTTTTCTTTTTCATATTTTTAGGTTTTTTCAATTTCTGGACTCAATATAGATATAATTATACCAAATATAATTTTTTTAGAATTTTTCAAAAACATTTTATAATTTTTTTGCATTTTTTAATCTAAACAGTACAAAAGGGCTTCTTTTCATTTTTAATAATTAAGAAAAATGCAAAAAAATGCAAAACAAAATATGGGCGTGAAATTACAGGGCATGAAGCATTTAACCTAATTTTTATGGAATTTTAGAAGCATCCTAGGTATTTTTAATAAATAGATAAAAGACACAAAAGTAAACAGCCTGACTGGGGCATTTTTGCAAATAAAGTACATTCCAGGGGCATCAGTGCAAAAAATCTACAAAAATAAACATTTATTTATAGTTTTGGGACTGTTTTACAATTTACAAAACCCGCCAGGGTTAAAGTGCAATTTTCACGCGCCTCACGTGGGACTGCACATGAGGCGCGGAAGGACCTAAATGCAATTCCAATAAACACAGAGTCCTTTCTGCAAAATTTACATTTTATTTACAACGTGCTATATAATTTACAATATTAAAATTTAAATACAAAAAGTGCTGGGGTTAAATAAGCAAATTACCCCCAAAGGTGCGCTATCCAACGGTTGGGCTTCATCCACTTGACACGCGTCGCCACCACGTGAGCCGATGACGGTTCGTGATCCATGGCTTGGATTAGATCATCTAAGATGATCTGACGGTCTGAGTGCGGGAGGATCGGACGGCTGAGCTATGATCTGGGGCCTTCGTCTTCATCCAACGGCAGGGAGCACGCGTGCAAGAACAGGGAAGAAAGCTCGCCGGAGTGAGCTTCTTCCGCCTGGATCTCGCTCCTCCGCCGTTCATCGCTACATCTGAGGGTCCAGAAGCTTCCTGGAGGGATGCTTTATCTGCTGGAGGTGGTAGATCGGTCGGAGGCACGCTGGAGCGACGCCACGAGCTCGGAGAAGGAACGCAGCTCCAGATACCTCCGCCGGCCTTGGGAACCTCTCCTGGTGCCTTGTTGCACATCTAACCTGCACAGGAAGGTAGAGAGGCTCGAGGGCGTCACCCTCGACCTGGGGTTTGAAGCTGATAGCACGGAGATGGTGATGGGCGAGGAAGCTCCGGCGAAGGGTGATGGAGGAGCCTCGTTTCGCGGAACCAAGGAGGCTCCGGTTGATAGGAAGTAGCTGGAAGGTGGAGAAGGCGATGGGGAACGAAATGACGGCGTAGTGGTGGTCGGACACAGGGTGGAACACGGTGAAAAGCTCGCCGGAGCAGAGCTCCGGCGAACTACGAAATCGCTAAACTATGCTAGACTATTATGCGAAACATGAAACTAATTGCAGGAATGAAATGCTGGAAGTAAAAGCTACCTAGAAAAGTAAAATGCGCAGCTCTTATACCTGGGGGCCTCCAGGGAGCAGGGCGGCCGCCGGAGCGCCGCCGCGACAAAATTTTCCTCCTCCTTGGGCCGAACCGAGGTGCTGGCAAGCGCCTCCTGTCACAAGGGCTACACCAGGAATCGATTCAAAGGGAATGAAATTGGCCAAATTCGGCCTAGGAGGAAGAAGACCTTATTTATAAACATTCTTGGGGACCCCCATGGACCGGTGATTATTGAAGAATCGAATGGCTGTACAAGGGTTCCAAGATCACGACGCGAATCATGGATGGTCAGAGAATAATTTTCATGAAGGGACTGTTGGCGACGGAGCGACCAATCGAGCGGGAAAAATAGAGGAATATCGGGGAAAAGACGTGCCTGACGGGAGTCAGAGGCGCAGGGGGAGTTGACTGGAGGTCAACTTTGCCAGGCCCCTGATTGGCCCACATCAGCCGAATCTTGACCCATTTATTTAACCTAATAAATGAATTAATTAGATTTTTTTGTATAAAATAAAAAATGTTTATAAATTAATGTAGTATTTATTTATGATTTTTATTTATTTTTCTGAAGTATTTTATTACGGTTTTATTAAAATAATGTATTTATAAGTATATATATTTATTTATTTATTTTGTTTATTTTATTTTATTATTTTATATTCTTATTTTATAAATTTATAACTTATTTTTGTGAGTATAAATATATTTTTATTTGATTTTTATGATTTTATTTACATATTTAAATAAATGTGTATATGTATATGTAGGTATACTTATAGGTATTTTACCTATATATTATATACATTTTATTTATTTAATGTATTTTACTTGTTTTTATTTTGGATTTGTATTTTTAATAAGTTATATGTAATATATACATTATTATAAAAATATAGATGAATAAAGAATAAAAGAATTAAAACCCTTTTTATTTATATACATTCTTAACATAGGTATTTTGCCTATGTATTACCTAGGCTTATTTAATTTTACAAATTATTTTTAGTTTTCTTTTAATTTTAATATGTACATGTATTCTATACATTATTTGTAAAATTCTAAAAATATAATTTTGAACAAATAATGCATATTGAATAAAATGAATATTTTAATCAGGTATTATGTACAAGGTGGGCCAAAAACTTAACTTCTACAGATGAACTCCAAAAATTATGAAACTAATTTTATTAAATAGTTCATGAAAAGCTATATACAATTAAAGGTGAGTTTGGGTGTTTTGGAGTTTTTATTTGCAAGATATGGGTCTGTGAAGTTGATATTTTGGCTTTTTATTCTGTGCATAAAATGTACACTGAGTATTATTTTTGCACAAACTCAATTTTGTATTTTTATTTACATTATTATCTACAACTTTCATGTACAAAGTTTCTTTATTTGATGAATAAATAATTATGTACAAAATAGGTGTCAAAAATGCATAAATAAATGAATTAATAAATGAGGTATTTATTGTATAATTGGCCCTTATCTCCCCCTACTTTATTCCTTGTCGACCAATTCCATGCTGGCCTTGGTCTCGGGGTTAGGGTCATAAAATATTTACAATATTTTATTCCTTTTTCTTTTCTTCTCTTTATTCTATAATTTTGGCATTAAAAACCCTATTTTATGTACAATAAATACAATAAATAATGGGTGCTATTATGTACAAATTGATGCTATTTACATGCATTTGCTGGGGTTTTTAAGGCCAAAATGATAGAATAAAGGTGATGAAATGGAGATTCATCACCCCCCTATACTTGCCTTTGCTAGTCCCTAGCAAACACTTATGCAATAAGTACAAAAAAGAACAAAGAATAAGAAGAAAAGAAAAGGCAAAAATAAATAATTTAAAGAATAATTTGAATTGATCATGATTATTAAACTCATCCGTACAAAATCAAAGTTTGGAGCTCAGGTTAGACCTTGGTGTGAGAATATGTGTGGAACCTAGTCGGGAACCAAATTTAAAACACAACAGCCTCTGAGAGTCACAGAATCCGGTTCAAATTACCTCAATAGCCAGGTCAGAACTAGCCTACATCATACGCAAACCCTTATGACTATGAAGCTGACTTGTACGTGTGAGCGATAGTGGCTCTCCCCAACTGGAATGACAAAGAGACTGGCTTCTCCAGAATGACAACCCAATGATTCCCTAATCCAACAGCTCTTTCCTCGAGGAGCGGGGTATTCCCTTCTAAGTTCAAGTGGCATCCGACTCAAGAGGAGGAGGTAGAGAAAAGAATGGACGGTAGCCAGTGTAGCTACCTATCCTGGGATGCAAGACCAGTGTAGTCGAGTCATCCAGCTGCAGGCTCACATGCTATACTTTGATGCTCAAGCTTGCTTATTTTCTATACAACATATTTTGCAGGCATTTTATTTTTTTACAGGCCTGACCATTTTTTTTCAACATACTATTTACAGCAGCATTTACATAAGGAGTTTTTCCATTTGATCTAGAAGACTATCCCTCTTTTGAAGCATTATTGCAACCCACAATCTCCTGTCTTTAGACCTCATGGCTATTGGACCAGGTTGGGGTGCACTTCCCTCCCTAGACGAGGACGAATGTTTCCACCCGTGTGCGTCTCAGACTGGCAAATCCAACCCCCTCACCACTCCAACTGAGTTGAGCCAAGTGAAAGGTGCAAGTGTCCAAGTTAGGTCACGGTCGACAAGAGTCATACGTGTGTTTCGAAAAGTTCTAGTTAGTCCACTGAGGTGACTTGAACCCAGCTCTGATTTCTCAAAGAATTAAGTCTGAATAGACCTGAAGTACCTTAAACCTAGTTCCCATAAGGTTCCAGTGCAGTTAGGTGCAGAAAGGTTCAACCAAGCTCCAATCTTCGACTTTATTAGACTAGTTCAATCATCAATACTCAATGAAAGAATATAAATGCTATGCAAATGCTTTTTACAAATATGCAAAGAATAATGCAATTTTTCAAAGAATTTTGAAAACAAAGAGATAAATTTTTACACAAAGACTTTTTGCAAATAATTTTGGCACTCAAAGTATAAGATATGTACAACTATTTACACGGGCGTGCCGCTTTAATGATTTTTAAAGAATTTAGAATTTAGTTTTAATTTAGAGGTATATATGTACACTTGTTAAAGAATTTTGTTTATTATTTATTTATTTTTATTTATAATAATTATTATTTTAGTGATATGTGACTATTCGTCAAAATTATTTGACACAAATTTTTCAAACAATTTTTGAAAACTATAGTCCAAAATAATTTTTACAAACATTTTTACAACATGTACACACATTTGAAAATCATTTTGCAAAGGTTTTTCAAAACAGTATATATAGATTTTCAACATATTTTTGCAACCATATTTCAAACCATTTGCAAATCATTTTTTAAATATTTTATTTCACACAAAGAAAATAAATTTTACAAACCACACATTTTTACACAGGTTGAAAACATGCAATAAAACGTTTTCAAAATAGTTTTCAATAAATATTCACAAAGATTTTCAAACTATTTTTCAAACATTTTGTAGAAAACATTTTCACCTGATTTATTAATCAGTATATACAAAAAGAATTTGAGGAATAATCACGTCTTTTTATTAAGGTTTTTAATGAATTATTAGCCATATTATTAAGAGAATACGAAAGTACGAGTTATGGCTAAAGTATATACATAGTATATACGACCCCCCTATACTTAGCTTGAGCTATGTCCTCATAGATCGGAAAAAGAGAAGACATAACTCGTACTGAGTATAAACAAGTCTAAAGAATATACGAATAAGAGATGAAGGAAATAGAAGCTGACCGCTCCCCCCTATACTTAGGATCAAGTAATCCTAAGTATAGCAGACTGTACACAAATCAGGGAGGGTCAAGGGTGGGAATAGACAGATGAACAAATCAGGGGTGCATCCCCCCTATACTTAGGACAAAGTACGTCCTAAGTACAGAAAATTGACACAAAGGGGCGACACCTTTTATTTAGATTAAGAAATATGAAAAAGAAAAGAAGAAAAGAAGAAAAGAGAGATATATACAGATTGATGAAAAGATCGTGGAGAATATACGCATCACTCCCCCTATACTTAGGGTGAGATATCCCTAAGTATAAGCAACAACAGGAGTGACAAAACTGAACGACGAAAGAACAACTCGGTGTGTACCCCCCTACACTTAGGACAAGGTACGTCCTAAGTGTAGACACAAAGATATGGCGATAGATCTAGGGCACACAGAGAAAGAATGAAAAAGGTACACATATATACAAGCGGTGAAAACTGGTGGAGTACAGGACAGTATCTGGCAAGTGAATACCGTACTCTCGTCGTCGTCTTCCTGTGAGAACGAGGACGCAGTCAGAAGGTGAAAAGACACCCTGATATGCAGTCAGGTGGGTGTCGGCTACCGGGGATAATCAGATCGAAAAGTAAAGCAGGGTCCGGTAGCGTGAAGCAGTCAATCGGCTCATATGATCAACATGAGGGAATATAGCTGATACCGTAAGACCGGGAGGAAGAAAGAGCAGTGCCGACTCCTCCGGTCAATCATGGTCTCAGATAGATCGGAAGTAAAGCATATGAGACTGTGTGATGCACGGTGGTGATATAATCTGAAAGTCACAAGAATACACCGAACAACACAAATATCTGGCTCACTCTTGCGAGGGTCTTCAAGGTGAGCAGAATCAGAGAATAATCAGAAGACTCGGTTCCGTGCTCCAATAGACAGGAGGCACAACCAGGGAGGAGACCGGGTAAAAAGCTCAGAAGACTCGGCTTCGTGCTCCATAAAATGGGAGGCACTAGAAATGAAGCCAAGTACCTAGAAAATGATGTACCCTACTGTAGATAACCCTCGGGGAGTAGTACATGCTAGGCAATGAATAATCATAACAGAAGCTCACCCTTGCGAGGGTCGTCAAGGAGAGTGGGCTCAAAGGAGCCTGATCCATCAGACGGATCATCAGAGACGGTCTCGGTAGGCGACATATCGGCTACCAGCAGAAGAGACCGACAAATCAAGAAAGTGTGACAGCGTCCCGCAGATAACCCTCGGGGAACGTGCTGCCAGCTAGGCATGATAATTAGCCGATATCAGTAGCTCAACCTTGCGAGGACCGCCAAGGCGAGCAGACTCAAAGGAGTCTAATCAGATGGGTCCCATGATCCGCATATCAGATACACAACTCAAGATGTGACCAAAAATCATGTATATCAGACGACTCGATTCCGTGCTCCGCAGATCGGAGACACAGTCAGAAGTGGGAACCGAGCGTAAAGAGAGTGTCGCAGTCTCTCGCAGATAGTCCTCGGAGAGTACTGCGATCTAGGTAAGGAATAGTCAGAATGTGTCTCTATCTTGCGAGGGTCGTCAAGGAGAGAGATGGGCTCGAAGGAGCCGGATCCATCGGACGGATCCACACAGTGGTCTCAGTAGTCGACAAACCGGCTACCGCAGAAAAGACCAATCAGATCGGAAATACGTCATAGTCTCCCGCAGATAACCCTCGGGGAGCTATGAACTAGGCAGGGAATAATCAGAAAAGTGGAGCTCTGCCTTGCGAGGACCGTCAAGGAGAGCGGACTCAGACGAGTCCAGTACATTGGCCTAGTGTACAGACAAGTCAGGTACACAATCATAGGGGGAGGCCAATCAAGTATATCATCTGACTCGGTTTCGAGTCCCATCAACATGGCGACCAAAGCAGTGCATGAAACCGCAATCCTACAAATTGTCGCATTCTCCTGCAGATAGTCCTCAGGGAGGTATGCGAGCTAGATGAATGTAGGTTTTGGGAATGCTGGCAAATCGTCTCAGGTCCTCAAAAGTGTGAATCCATCAATCCATAGGAGGGCATAAGATCATGCAAGGGATAAAATAATCATGTCATTCACCAAACATCCCTTGGGTCAATCCAGTCAGCTGAGATGGCACGAAAAATAGTCAGGAATCCTCTAAGTGCCAGGGTGGATTTGAGAGTCAGGAGATCAAGGATGGGTCAATCGGGAAGATGAGAGATCACGAAGGAAGCGCACACCTATATCAGGAATTCCAAATCAGAATAATCAGTCAATCCTCAAAAATCAAGATGGGTGGAACCTCAAGATAGATCAATGAATAACCATGAACTCTTCATCGAATCATCGCTTCATATCACATCCTTAATCCGGTGTGCGAGAACTAAAATTCCTCAATAATGCACTACACCTCTGCTCTATGCATCAGCAAAAATCCTCAAGAAGCTCGTATGCATGTATCCAAAGTAAAATCCACCAAATCAATCTCATCATGGGCCCGACTTACAAATAATCAGTATACATAATCCTCGATGCGGGCTTCATTAATATGCACAGCATTCCCGGGTAAAGGGAGAGATGTTACGGAGGACACGAGGAAGATGGATAAGAAGGGTACACAATAGGGTGGAGAAGCTGATTGAGCGTGCATGCCAATATGATGGTGGTAGAAAGGTGATACAGAGGGAACGAGGAGGGCGGGCTAGAAGATCGGTACATAAACAAAATTGGGTGTTCCACACAAGGCGGAAACACCGTCAAAATTGCGGTCCAAAGAGTGGTCTCTCCCCGAACCAGAGAAGATGGTACGATGGATACGTAGAAGATGGTGAAGAAGAGGGAAACAAAGGATTTGGCGAAGAATGATTGAGCTCAAGCGCCAATATCATGACTCGATGCAAAATGAAGAGACATATGTATAAGAGAGGTAGAGAGACTCAAAGATAAAAAATGCATGACTCGCACAGGCGGAACCGACTACTCTAGTAATGAATGAAAAACACAATGAACTCCAAGTCACAATCAATACACAAGGCAGACCCCCGATTCACCTACTCAACACAGTGAAGATCGTCAGGTGACGGTCATTTATCTTTTCGATTTTAGAGTGAGGTGAGAATCACAAAGTTGTACAAACACTTAGGAGGCTTGATAGGATTTGGGCTCTATTCCTTAGTGTGTACGTGAGCAATTTAAAACGCATACAATGAGGGGGTTGCTCTCCCCAAGACAAGGAATCCATTTTTATTTTTAGGTCCAATAGAGTTAGCAGTCCCGATTTTATTTGAGTTATCACTTTTTTGGGTATTTTCGACGCACGTGCCTATCGAGGTTCCAATTTCCATTAAGCATCCTAGGTCGGCAAAAACAGAGGGAGAAGATCGGAAAGGCCATGCAAGTCGGAAAACAATGATGCATGCCAAGTAAGAAGACTTATAGTGCCTCCCAGTTCTCTCCATGCGGGATGCAGAACAGAATTTGAAACCTATGCTATATGCAAATGCAAACCGAAGAAATCGCCCTAGGTACAGAAATTGCTATTATCGTGAATCACCTCAAGTCGCTCATTCATCTTTAGCCTCAAAAAGTCCGGTCTTGGCTCACCCCTCCTTTGCTCAACATACTTGAGGGTAGGAGAAAGCGCTTTGCGGGGTTCGCTGTGGCACAAAGGCTAAGAGATAAATGAGCAGCTGTTTAGAGTTTGATCTAGGTCCAAAGCGAACTATAGGTACATGCAAATATATATTACGGTGTTTGGACCTAACTCTACGAGCAAGCAACTCCTAAGCTAAGCCTCATTCACACAAAATAATAAAAATAAAATAAAGAAAAGAAAAGAGTCAAAATCATCGAGGCCCCCAAGGGAACAATCCCTCGGGCACTGGACCTCGGGAGTCGAAGCGTACCTGTGAGAGTCCTGTATTATTACAAAATTCAAGTGTCACTCTCTCACATGAATATACATAATAAAATGAAATAAAATAAAATGCATAAAAATAGTGTCTGTCTTCAAAAATTCTCCTTCTTATGCCATGGATGCTCTCTCCTGTTGGCTGGCATAGAGGAGCCAACTCCGCCTTGCTTGGGTGCATAGGCCCTCCGAGGAGGTCCTCCTTCGCTTGGCGGTCCCTCGCATCAAAGATAAAGAAAAGAGATGGTCAGAGCAATCAATCAAATAATATCAAATAGAAATAAAAACCAAACAAAGAAATAAGTGTATGATGGACATGAGCAAAGAGTTAAATAAATGAACAATCAATTACACAAAATCCATACAAAATCCGTTGCCTCCCCGGCAATGGCGCCATTTGATGACAGTGGATTTGCCAAGGTCGTATCTTTCCACAAGGCGGAGAGACAGTCGTTGAGTTGACCTCAGACGAAATCCCCAAATCGATCAACAATTAACCCACAATCAATGTATGCAATGAATATCCAAAAATGTGGAGTTAAAATTTATCATAACTCTACATGCAAATGTGTATAGGTGTAAGTACAGGTAGAGGTCGAACACTGGGAGGCGAATGGTTGTATGTGCTGTGGAATTATTCAATCAATTGTTCATGTCCAATTATTGTTTTTGTGGGTTTTGGTTTTTGTAATTTTTTTATATTTTTGTTTTTATAATTTTTTATTTTATTTTTTTTCTTTTTATATTTTTTTGTAATATAAATATATAGATATATATAAATATATAAGATATATATATGTAAAGAGATATATATATATATATATAAGAAGAGAGAGAGAGGGATAATATAGTATATATAGATATATAGATATAAATGCTTAAAATATATATAGATATAATTTTTTTTTGCTTTTTAATATTATTCTAATTTTTTTGTTGTTTTTCTAGAATATTTCTAATTTTTATGTATTTTTAATTTCAAAAATGTCCACAATATAGGACTAATTACATAGCCGAACATAATTTGGGTTTTTAAAAATATAAAATAAACTCCAAAATTACCCAAATTAATTTTAATATATTGACAATAATATATAGATAATTATAAAAGAGAAAAATGTATTTTGGGTATTTTTTAAGGATTTTTTTCTATTTTTTTGTTGGATTTTGGAGCTTTCTGATTTTTTATTTTCCTTTTTCATATTTTTAGGTTTTTTCAAGATCTGGACTCAATATAGATATAATTATACCATATATAATTTTTTTAGAATTTTTCAAAAACATTTTATAATTTTTTTGTATTTTTTAATCTAAACGGTACAAAAAGGGCTTCTTTTTCATTTTTAATAATTAGGAAAAATGCAAAATAAAATATGGGCGTGAAATTAGAGGGCATGAAGCATTTAACCTAATTTTTGTGGAATTTTAGAAGCATCCTAGGTATTTTTAATAAATAGATAAAAGACACAAAAGTAAACAGCCTGGCAGGGGCATTTTTGAAAATAAAATACATTCCAGGGGCATCAGTGCAAAAATTCTACGGAAATAAACATTTATTTATAGTTTTGGGAATGTTATACAATTTACAAAACCCGCAAGGGTTAAAGTGCAATTTTCACGCGCCTCACGTGGGACTGCACGTGAGGCACGGAAGGACCTAAATGCAATTCCAATAAACTCAGGGTCCTTTCTGAAAAATTTACATTTTATTTACAATGTGCTATATAATTTACTATATTAAAATTTAAATACAAAAAGTGCTGGGGTTAAATAAGCAAATTACCCCCAAAGGCGCGCTATCCAACGGTTGGGCTTCGTCCACTTGACACGCGTCGCCACCACGTGAGCCGATGACGATTCGTGATCCACAGCTTGGATTAGATCATCTAAGATGATCTAACGGTCTGAGTGCGGGAGGATCGGACGGCTGAGCTATGATCTGGGGCCTTCGTCTTCATCCAACGGCAGGGAGCACGCGTGCAAGAACAGGGAATAAAGCTCGCCGGGGTGAGCTTCTTCCGCCTGGATCTCGCTCCTCCGTCGTTCATCGCTGCATCTGAGGGTCCCAGAAGCTTCTTAGAGGGCTGCTTTATCTGCTGGAGGTGGTAGATCGGCCGGAGGCACGCTGGAGCGACGCCACGAGCTCGGAGAAGGAACGCAGCTCCAGGTACCTCCGCCGGCCTTGGGAACGTCTCCTGGTGCCTTGTTGCACACCTAACCTGCACAGGAAGGTAGAGAGGCTCGAGGGCGTCACCCTCGACCTGGGGTTTGAAGCTGATAGCACAGAGATGGTGATGGGCGAGGAAGCTCCGGCGAAGGGTGATGGAGGAGCCTCGTTTCGCGGAACCAAGGAGGCTCCGATTGATAGGAAGTAGCTGGAAGGTGGAGAAGGCGATGGGGAACAAAATGACGACGTAGTGGTGGTCGGACACAGGGTGGAACACGGTGAAAAGCTCGCCGGAGCAGAGCTCCGACGAACTACGAAATCGCTAAACTACGCTAGACTAATATGCGAAAGATGAAACTAATTGCAGGAATGAAATGCTGGAAGTAAAAGCTACCTAGAAAAGTAAAATGCGCAGCTCTTATACCTGGGGGCCTCCAGGGAGCAGGGCGGCCGCCGGAGCGCCGCCGCGACAAAATTTTCCTCCTCCTTGGGCCGAACCGAGGTGCTGGGAAGCACCTCCTGTCACAAGGGCTACACCAGGAATCGATTCAAACCTAATGGGGGGAATGAAATTGGCCAAATTCGGCCAAGGAGGAAGAAGACCTTATTTATAAACATTCCTGGGGACCCCCATGGACCGGCGATTATTGAAGAATCGAATGGCTGTACAAGGGTTCCAAGATCACGGCGCGAATCACGGATGGTCAGAGAATAATTTTCATGAAGGGACTGTTGGTGACGGAGCGACCAATCGAGCGAGAAAAATGGAGGAATATCGGGGAAAAGACGGGCCTGACGGGAGTCAGAGGCGCAGGGGGAGTTGACCGGAGGTCAACTTTCCCAGGCCCCTGATTGGCCCACATCAGCCGAATCTTGACCCATTTATTTAACCTAATAAATGAATTATTTAGATTTTTTGTATAAAATAAAAAATGTTTATAAATTAATGTAGTATTTATTTATGATTTTTATTTATTTTTTTGAAGTATCTTATTACGGTTTTATTAAAATAATGTATTTATAAGTATATATTTTTTTATTTTTATTTTGTTTATTTTATTTTATTATTTTATATTCTTATTTTATAAATTTATAACTTATTTTTGTGAGTATAAATATATTTTTATTTGATTTTTATGATTTTATTTACATATTTAAATAAATGTGTATATGTATATGTAGGTATACTTATAGGTATTTTACCTATATATTATATACATTTTATTTATTTAATGTATTTTACTTGTTTTTATTTTGGATTTGTATTTTTAATAAGTTATATGTAATATATACATTATTATAAAAATATAGATGAATAAAGAATAAAAGAATTAAAACCCTTTTTATTTATATACATTCTTAACATAGGTATTTTGCCTATGTATTACCTAGGCTTATTTAATTTTACAAATTATTTTTAGTTTTCTTTTAATTTTAATATGTACATGTATTCTATACATTATTTGTAAAATTCTAAAAATATAATTTTGTACAAATAATGCATATTGAATAAAATGAATATTTTAATCAGGTATTATGTACAAGGTGGGCCAAAAACTTAACTTCTACAGATGAACTCCAAAAATTATGAAACTAATTTTATTAAATAGTTCATGAAAAGCTATATACAATTAAAGGTGAGTTTGGGTGTTTTAGAGTTTTATTTGCAAGATATGGGTATGTGAAGTTGATATTTTGGCTTTTTATTCTGTGCATAAAATGTACACTGAGTATTATTTTTACACAAACTCAATTTTGTATTTTTATTTACATTATTATCTACAACTTTCATGTACAAAGTTTCTTTATTTGATGATTAAATAATTATGTACAAAATAGGTGTCAAAAATGCATAAATAAATGAATTAATAAATGAGGTATTTATTGTATAATTGGCCCTTATCTCCCCCTACTTTATTCCTTGTCGACCAATTCCTTGTTGGCCTTGGTCTCGGGGTTAGGGTCATAAAATATTTACAATATTTTATTCCTTTTTCTTTTGTTCTCTTTATTCTATAATTTTGGCATTAAAAACCCTATTTTATGTACAATAAATACAATAAATAATGGGTGCTATTATGTACAAATTGATGCTATTTACATGCATTTGCTGGGATTTTTAAGGCCAAAATGATAGAATAAAGGTGATGAAATGGAGATTCATCAGTAGTACGATAAAATATGACAATTAAAGTGGTGAAAATGACGTTCATCAGCACGTGACCCCTATCTCTCTCATGTACATAAAATATGACAATTAATTTTAAGGCCAAAATGATGTTTTTATAATTTTTTATTTTATTTTTTTTCTTTTTATATTTTTTTGTAATATAAATATATAGATATATATAAATATATAAGATATATATATGTAAAGAGATATATATATATAAGAAGAGAGAGAGAGGGATAATATAGTATATATAGATATATAGATATAAATGCTTAAAATATATATAGATATAATTTTTTTTTGCTTTTTAATATTATTCTAATTTTTTTGTTGTTTTTCTGGAATATTTCTAATTTTTATGTATTTTTAATTTCAAAAATGTCCACAATATAGGACTAATTACATAGCCGAACATAATTTGGGTTTTTAAAAATATAAAATAAACTCCAAAATTACCCAAATTAATTTTAATATATTGACAATAATATATAGATAATTATAAAAGAGAAAAATGTATTTTGGGTATTTTTTAAGGATTTTTTTCTATTTTTTTGTTGGATTTTGGAGCTTTCTGATTTTTTATTTTCCTTTTTCATATTTTTAGGTTTTTTCAAGATCTGGACTCAATATAGATATAATTATACCATATATAATTTTTTTAGAATTTTTCAAAAACATTTTATAATTTTTTTGTATTTTTTAATCTAAACGGTACAAAAAGGGCTTCTTTTTCATTTTTAATAATTAGGAAAAATGCAAAATAAAATATGGGCGTGAAATTACAGGGCATGAAGCATTTAACCTAATTTTTGTGGAATTTTAGAAGCATCCTAGGTATTTTTAATAAATAGATAAAAGACACAAAAGTAAACAGCCTGGCAGGGGCATTTTTGAAAATAAAATACATTCCAGGGGCATCAGTGCAAAAATTCTACGGAAATAAACATTTATTTATAGTTTTGGGAATGTTATACAATTTACAAAACCCGCAAGGGTTAAAGTGCAATTTTCACGCGCCTCACGTGGGACTGCACGTGAGGCACGGAAGGACCTAAATGCAATTCCAATAAACTCAGGGTCCTTTCTGAAAAATTTACATTTTATTTACAATGTGCTATATAATTTACTATATTAAAATTTAAATACAAAAAGTGCTGGGGTTAAATAAGCAAATTACCCCCAAAGGCGCGCTATCCAACGGTTGGGCTTCGTCCACTTGACACGCGTCGCCACCACGTGAGCCGATGACGGTTCGTGATCCACAGCTTGGATTAGATCATCTAAGATGATCTAACGGTCTGAGTGCGGGAGGATCGGACGGCTGAGCTATGATCTGGGGCCTTCGTCTTCATCCAACGGCAGGGAGCACGCGTGCAAGAACAGGGAATAAAGCTCGCCGGGGTGAGCTTCTTCCGCCTGGATCTCGCTCCTCCGTCGTTCATCGCTGCATCTGAGGGTCCCAGAAGCTTCTTAGAGGGCTGCTTTATCTGCTGGAGGTGGTAGATCGGCCGGAGGCACGCTGGAGCGACGCCACGAGCTCGGAGAAGGAACGCAGCTCCAGGTACCTCCGCCGGCCTTGGGAACGTCTCCTGGTGCCTTGTTGCACACCTAACCTGCACAGGAAGGTAGAGAGGCTCGAGGGCGTCACCCTCGACCTGGGGTTTGAAGCTGATAGCACAGAGATGGTGATGGGCGAGGAAGCTCCGGCGAAGGGTGATGGAGGAGCCTCGTTTCGCGGAACCAAGGAGGCTCCGATTGATAGGAAGTAGCTGGAAGGTGGAGAAGGCGATGGGGAACAAAATGACGACGTAGTGGTGGTCGGACACAGGGTGGAACACGGTGAAAAGCTCGCCGGAGCAGAGCTCCGACGAACTACGAAATCGCTAAACTACGCTAGACTAATATGCGAAAGATGAAACTAATTGCAGGAATGAAATGCTGGAAGTAAAAGCTACCTAGAAAAGTAAAATGCGCAGCTCTTATACCTGGGGGCCTCCAGGGAGCAGGGCGGCCGCCGGAGCGCCGCCGCGACAAAATTTTCCTCCTCCTTGGGCCGAACCGAGGTGCTGGGAAGCACCTCCTGTCACAAGGGCTACACCAGGAATCGATTCAAACCTAATGGGGGGAATGAAATTGGCCAAATTCGGCCAAGGAGGAAGAAGACCTTATTTATAAACATTCCTGGGGACCCCCATGGACCGGCGATTATTGAAGAATCGAATGGCTGTACAAGGGTTCCAAGATCACGGCGCGAATCACGGATGGTCAGAGAATAATTTTCATGAAGGGACTGTTGGTGACGGAGCGACCAATCGAGCGAGAAAAATGGAGGAATATCGGGGAAAAGACGGGCCTGACGGGAGTCAGAGGCGCAGGGGGAGTTGACCGGAGGTCAACTTTCCCAGGCCCCTGATTGGCCCACATCAGCCGAATCTTGACCCATTTATTTAACCTAATAAATGAATTATTTAGATTTTTTGTATAAAATAAAAAATGTTTATAAATTAATGTAGTATTTATTTATGATTTTTATTTATTTTTTTGAAGTATCTTATTACGGTTTTATTAAAATAATGTATTTATAAGTATATATTTTTTTATTTTTATTTTGTTTATTTTATTTTATTATTTTATATTCTTATTTTATAAATTTATAACTTATTTTTGTGAGTATAAATATATTTTTATTTGATTTTTATGATTTTATTTACATATTTAAATAAATGTGTATATGTATATGTAGGTATACTTATAGGTATTTTACCTATATATTATATACATTTTATTTATTTAATGTATTTTACTTGTTTTTATTTTGGATTTGTATTTTTAATAAGTTATATGTAATATATACATTATTATAAAAATATAGATGAATAAAGAATAAAAGAATTAAAACCCTTTTTATTTATATACATTCTTAACATAGGTATTTTGCCTATGTATTACCTAGGCTTATTTAATTTTACAAATTATTTTTAGTTTTCTTTTAATTTTAATATGTACATGTATTCTATACATTATTTGTAAAATTCTAAAAATATAATTTTGTACAAATAATGCATATTGAATAAAATGAATATTTTAATCAGGTATTATGTACAAGGTGGGCCAAAAACTTAACTTCTACAGATGAACTCCAAAAATTATGAAACTAATTTTATTAAATAGTTCATGAAAAGCTATATACAATTAAAGGTGAGTTTGGGTGTTTTAGAGTTTTATTTGCAAGATATGGGTATGTGAAGTTGATATTTTGGCTTTTTATTCTGTGCATAAAATGTACACTGAGTATTATTTTTACACAAACTCAATTTTGTATTTTTATTTACATTATTATCTACAACTTTCATGTACAAAGTTTCTTTATTTGATGATTAAATAATTATGTACAAAATAGGTGTCAAAAATGCATAAATAAATGAATTAATAAATGAGGTATTTATTGTATAATTGGCCCTTATCTCCCCCTACTTTATTCCTTGTCGACCAATTCCTTGTTGGCCTTGGTCTCGGGGTTAGGGTCATAAAATATTTACAATATTTTATTCCTTTTTCTTTTGTTCTCTTTATTCTATAATTTTGGCATTAAAAACCCTATTTTATGTACAATAAATACAATAAATAATGGGTGCTATTATGTACAAATTGATGCTATTTACATGCATTTGCTGGGATTTTTAAGGCCAAAATGATAGAATAAAGGTGATGAAATGGAGATTCATCAGTAGTACGATAAAATATGACAATTAAAGTGGTGAAAATGACGTTCATCAGCACGTGACCCCTATCTCCTTCCTCCTCACGTGCTCTACACATGAGGGTCATGCGTGCCTTCCCTCCCCGCCTCTTCCTCCTTGCAAATCCCCACCAGTCGCTGCAACCTCCGGTCACCCTTCCCCTCGTTGTGCCTGCTTTCGCAGGAGAGACCCAACGCCATCCCTTATCCCCCCCTCTCTCTCTCAACCTATCGCCTTCAATCCATCTTATATCCTCCCACCAACGGCCTAACCGTTGACCCCCTCGTCAACCAACCATCCAAACCCGTCTTCCCGCTATCTCTCCCTCGTCATACTCTATCTATGCAACATCCTCCCATTGTCGCACCCCCTTCTTCGCTCGCTACCTCTCGCTGTTGCACCTTATCCCCCATGGACACTGCTTGCTCTATCCCTTCACTGCAACCGCCATCACTCTGGCATATCACCTCACTTGAGAGCTTATCACGTCAATCAACTGCTCGCCTGCAACCTCCGATGCTCCTCCCTATATAAACCCATCACTGTCAACAATCCCAATCATCTGCCATTTTCGAGAGGAGTCCCACCAGCTTCAGTGGGTCCTCGATGAAAACTAGGGCTTCGAGCTTTGCAAGCGACGACGATGACTCCAACGTGGTGTGATCCGAGACTTTCTCATCGTCTCGTAATGAGTTATGTTGAACTCGCTCAGCTCCGGCCTACTGCATCGTCGAGCGACAACAAGCCGATTTCATCCACTTCATCACCTCTCCGGCGATCTTGTCAGGTATATCCTCCTCCTCCTCTATCTTCCTTCTCCTTCTTTCTTTGCTTCTCTTCTCTTCATCTCCTTCGTCCTCTGCTCCATTGCCTTTATTTGCTACATCCCTGCTCCAAACTGGAGCCCGATCGAACACCACGTCGCTCTGCCTCTACGACATGACTCCGCCATAGTGCCCACTCTTCTCCTCCACCGATTTCGACTCTGCTATGGCTCATCCAGCCGTGACATGCCCCTTCGATCATTCGTCCTTGGTTGCCTCACAACAGCTCCTACGCCCTCGAGCAGCGCTGCTTAAGCCCACCTCTTCAAGCGCGCGACCTCCTTCATCAACCTTCATGCACCAGCAGCTTCATTAACACCTCAACCATCTCTTGCAAACACAATGTGCACACCTTCACCATCGACGACCCATGGGCGTGTGTCGGCCATCGGAGCACCACCCTTCCTTCCACAGCCGGTCATCCCCAGGTCCAAGCCGCAACAACCATCAGATCAAGAATTGGGGGGCAATCCCATCCGTTGAGATTTATCCAAATTATAGTCGTAGGATCGCACCTACATTGACACTCCAGATCTACGTCAGGCTTGAGTTCCGAGCCAGGAGCTTCGGTTCTACCAAAGCTGCAACAAGTCGACACGTGGAGGTCCATGCTTCCGGGCCTCCATCCGAACCTGCAGCTCCCACATGAGGGGCACGTGCCTAGGGACAAATTACATTGACCCCCTCTTGAGTCTCCAGAATCACCAGAAGGTCCAGGTCACGTGCATTGCCAGTGTGACCTAGGAAAATTGTGCGGAAGCTCCTTTAGTTCCAGGAAATTATAAGTACACCCCCACTAGGGGAAATTTATAAAGGAAGCACAATCGGTTTCCCATAATTATAGAACAATCCCTATGAAGGTCTAAATTACAAACTTTTATTTATTTTATTTACTATTTAGTCCATGACTTCATGTATTCATATCTTGAGCATTATTTATCAAAAATTTTATTTCTTGGTGTTGTTTTGTTATTTATTTGATCCTCTATCATATTAAACACTTAGATTATATTACTAAGTCATTATTTGATATTAATTATTTGAGGATCCATGTTGTTAGTCTTAAGCACCTTGAATTGATTCTCGGTAAATTGTGCATTGAAATAGGAGCTCATTTGAATAATCAATTGCGATAATAATTGGAGGGCGTGCTAACTTGATTGGTTGCTTCTTGGACATGCTTGTTTCACACCACAATCACTTGCATTTGCATTTCACACCATTTAAAAATCACAAAAATATTGCATCTATTTATCCTTGTGTCACCTAACATCATAATATTGTTTTCTCTTGCGTTGAAAAGTTATCTTGCAATTTCATGTATCATATTTTCCTTTCACAATTAATTAATCCCTTTAAATCGAACACCCATAAAAAGTGAAAAAAAACACCAAAAAAGTGTTCATATGTTTCTTCCTCTGAAAACCTAAGTTCTGAATAATCGAGAAATTAACCTAAGGAGATAGGGGCCTCCCTGAGTTCGACCCTAGGTTTGCTCAAGTAAAATATAAATTGACCGCTTGCATTAATCGATAAAAATAATCAGTTAACGTTTTTTGATTGATATATTAATTGCCCGGCTACAACCTAAAGTTAAACATTAATTTCACAAAATTAACCAGGGTTATCACGGGTCTTTTAGGCGATACTCGTAGGAGCTGCACGATACGTAAGGCGGCAATGCAAGCTACACACAACCTTGGAACGTCCTCCCCAATAACCAGCCTTCCGCATGGAGCAACAACCTTGGTGTTGTCACCACCGTTGGCGAAGCTACGAAGCTTGAAAGGTGGTGGTCGACAACCGGTTTGTTCTGGAATGAGAGAGTTGATTTTGAACAAGCGATATTTGGATCAATTTTTAGAATAAATGATGATGGGTTAGGTATGAATCAATGGTGGGAAAATAAGAGAGTAGTTAGGAGGGTAGGATGAAGGGTTTGGATTAGGTTTAGGGTGTCATGATTGGTGGGGATAAACTGGAGAAGATGGGTCATTTCTTGAGGAAGGAGATGGCCTCAGGTGCTCACACATTTCAGCACCTAGTAGACCAGAATTGTAAATACCTTTTAATATATATATATATATTCATATATATATATATTCAATAGTAAATGATCTTATTTTAAATAGGTGTAAAAACAATAAATGTAAATAATTAAATTATCTAATTTATGATATAATTTAATTTGATAAATAATAAATATTTAATAAATATAAATATAATATTAGTAAATAGGTATATAATCTACTTATTAATTAGATTCTGATTTTTAGTTTAGGAATTTAATAAACAACATGTTATTTTTATATTTTATTAAATATTAAGATAAGAAATAAGAGATGTGTGTTTTTTATGGATTTTAAAACTTTAACTTAGACATATAAATAAATACAATTATATGTTATACAGTTCAAATTCATCTATAAATGAGGGTTTTTAATTTATTTAAAGGGATATTTACCCAGCAGACCCTGAAATCTTTCTAAATTACCTCTACGACCTTTGAAACATTGATATTCCTCCGTAGACCCCGTAATCTTGCTAACTATTACTGCGTAGACTCTGTGGTTTAGGGTCGTCAAATTTTCCACTGACGGACGTTATGTCTCGGATGAAAGCCCTATTTTACCCCCAATCTGTGGACCGTTGGAGGTGGATGTCCAAACATACCCCTCCATTTCCAACGGCTATTTACAAGGATCAACCACCTTATTTTAAGGGATGACATTGTGAGATTGGCTCCAACGTGCTCGGACCTGGAGAGATCTCCAAAAAAAAATTTCTTGCTGCACGCACGCCCAAGAGGTAAGAACACTTTGAAGAAATGCACATTGGGAAAAAATAATTGCTTGTTTTGAGTGTTTCATAAATTAGATGAATGTTTATATTTCAAAAATAACATTTGACATGTTTTGTAGAGTACGAGATGGATCAGCTCTCCAACTCTAGTGTCTCCGGCAATGATCGAGTCAGATGTCAATGTCAAAGCTTTGTTGTGGTGAAGACATCAGCAAGACCATGGAGTAAGGGGAAGAAATTCTATACATGTCCGGATCGAAGCTGTGAATTTTTTGGCTGGGTCGACGACGACACACCCAATTATCAGACCTCACAAGAAGAAAAGAAAATGGAGTTACGATTATTACAAGAGTTAGAAAAGCTGGACGAGGAATTGAAGATGATAAAATCTGAACTTGCAAATACAAGGGTCCAAATGAAGAACATATGCTTTCATGTCAAGATCCTGTCAATTTGTGCTCTTGTGTTCCTCGCAAGTAAAGTCATGTAGTATGTATTGAGAAGAACTGAATGTAGGCTCACAATTCGGCCCCTATTCGTAGGCTCCCATCCTTACATTATATTGCTTTGACCTGCAAATTATCAAGAATATTTGGAATGCAATCCAAACAAAATAGAACTCTCTAGTCATATGCATCCATCGAAGATTATGACATCAACAAAATATGTCCTTGTTCTTCAAACCACAATCAAGTCTTAGCTATTATTTATATTACAATTTAGAAACAAAACCCCCACAAAATACACAGCAAGTAGTCACAGAAAACAAACATTCAAAGTGAAGAAGAAAATTCTATTCTGTTTATGTTGTCCAGAACTTCAAGCTTTACAAATCTTCCCAAAAAAGCGTTTTTTCCTTCCAAAAAAAGCTTTAGGCCTACATGGAAGCAAATAAGTCCAATTAACATCCGTCATATGTATAGTCAAAGCAATTTAATTGATAAATTTAAAATTGTAAGGAATCAGACCTTCCAAAATTACTTGTTGGATCCTCATAGCGTTGTGGATAAACATGTGAAAAAAGTATATTGAACACCTTAAACACCTAGAAACTCGTAGGATCTTGAAGTAGGATAATTCAAAAGGTTAGGGAAGTTTTACATCATTTGGTAAGGGGGGGCTCATCCACTCCAATTCGAGCAGCCTTCTTTGGTCGCCCCCTCTTTGCGATGCTTGGACCAGCCTCCCTAGCAACGTTTGCCGTCCTCTTGAAGGCGCTTGCCCTAACAGCCACTCCACTGCAAGGACAAGGAATCATGAAGAAGTGAACACCCAAAGTAGAAGAGTCATGAGTACAGATCCTAAAATACCTTCGAGCTCCCAATGTAGAAGATTGCTGAGAACAAATTCTGACGTCAAATCCTCCATGGATGCCCGCAGTTGGGTTTCATGTTGAGATTCATTTTCAGCCGCCATGGTTGGAGGATTTATCGGATTTTTGCATGTATTTTTATGATGGCCAAAAGAACCACACCTCATGCATTTGTGGTGGGTTTTCTTCTCCTCGTCCCTCGCCCTTATTCGATTCTTCTTTGGCCTACCTGGAGGCCTCAAGGAGTGTGGAGGTAACACCTTATATGGCAATTTAACGGGTGTCCAGCATGACTTATCAGGTAAGGGGGTGATTGACTCCGCATAGCTAGTTCGATAACGTGAAATGCTGAAGTAATTGGATAAGTACTCATCCCAATTCACGTTTCGCAAAGTTGATATGGCGGCACAAGCATGTGTGCATGGAAAGCCAGAAACCTGTCAGCGCCTACATGTGCATTGCTTTGCCGCTAGGTCACATACATTATGACTAGTAGGACATTCCACCTCCATGCTAGTCTCGCTTGATCTCCTTACTATGAACCCCTGTAGATTCTTGGTCGATGTCCTCACGTAGTCTAATGCTGTAGATACCATGACACCTCGCATCTTTGAACCTCTCAATCTCCGCTCGTCTAAAGTTGTCATCATCTTCTGTCGAATCCAATCTACTAGTTCACAAATTGGAAGTTGGCATGCCTCATTAATCCAAGAATTAAAGGACTCACTCAAATTATTGGTTATGTAGTGACAGTGTGCAGACGTGCTGAATTGCGATCTCAACCATTTCTGTTTAATTCCCACATGTAATCAAATGCCCTTGTATTGGTTTTTTGAAACTCTTTCATCCAATGTAGGTATTGCTTTGATTCGAAAGCTCTGGCGGCTGATCAAACTATATGCTCCAAATCGGTGCCTGGGAACTTCATCTTGAAGTTCTTGTAAACGTGACGCATACATGCCCTATGCTCCGCATATGGGTATTTATCCTTGACCGCACCCTCCAGACCCTTTTGACCATCTGAGATCAAGGTTAGACCCTTTCCTTCACCACATTGGACAGCCTCGTCCAAATGCTTCAAGAACCAATTCCATGTAACGCTGGACTCATTCTCCACGACAGCGAAGGCAACAGAAAAGAGCCCATTTGCTGCGTCTAGGGCAGTTGCAGACAACAATGTTCCTAAGTACTTGCCCTTCAAATGGCATCCATCCAAACCCATGAAGGGTCTACATCCAAACATGTACCCATCCCTGTTAGCTTTAAAAGAAACGAAACATCTGGGGAAGGAGTCATCTTCCTCCAAGAAGTAGTGGATGACACTTGTAGGATTGTGACGCTTCAACTCTGCAACAAGGGAGGGGACCTTTGCATATGACTCCTCAATGCTCCCAAATAGTGCATCTGAAGCCCTCCTCTTTCCTTTGTAGATGGTCATATAAGGAAGACGACGAAGCTTAAATGCCTCAAAGATTCTATCAGATAGCTGCTTTACTGTATTTGAGGGGTTCTGCATCACCCAAGTTGATATCTGATTCGCTACCCAATGCTGGCTAGCCATGGTGTTTCCAGCAAGATTGTTCGATACGTAAGTGTGTTCGGCCACCAAAGTTCTAACTTTGAACCTGTTGCTGTTTCGAATCAACGAGGCATGTATCCTCCAAGGACATCCCTCTTCCCTACAAGCTGCCGTGACTCTGCTGCTCTCGCTCTTTATGAATCTGGATGCAAACTCCTTGGTGATGCAATGGGATGCAAGTGCAGAGCGAAAGGATTCCTAGCTTTCGAATTCTGCTCCAACTTCAAATGATAGGGCATCCAAATCCACGTTCGCCTCAGGGCCATCGTAATCGCACACATTCTCCACATCAGAATCCAGAAGGTGATGATAGCTATTCTCAGATACAAGGCCATCCATGTCATCTGAAGAGTCACTATCCTCCTCAGCCTCATCAACTACACAATAATTGGAATCAGAGAAATCAGAGGAATCTGAATTGGATGCTGTATGGTTCACTTCATTACTCCTCTGTGCAGCCATCGATCTCGTATTTCTTCGGTTGGATGGTCTCCGGAGGTGTGACATGTGTACGCACACTCTTGTGCGCTTGATGCGTGTATGTTCTTCACCCATCGCCACACCTTTAGTCCCACGATCACCCTCCTGCACACCCTCACTCCCTCATCACCCACCGGCACACCCTCTGTGCCACCCTCACCCACAGGCACACCCTCTGTGCCACCCTCACCTGCAGACTCACGCTCCGTTCCACCCTCGCCAGGATGAGTACCCTCCGTAATACCCTCGCCAGGATGCACACCCTCTGTTCCACTCTCACCCACAGCCACACCCTCCGAATCACCCTCACCCACAGGCAAACCCTCTGTTCCACCCTCACCCACAAGCAAACCCTTTGTTCCACCCTCACCCCCAGGCACACCCTCTCCTCCACCCTCAACTGTAGGCTCACCCTCCGTTCCACCATCACCCACATTCCTCTTCCGATCCCAACATGAGAGTTCCCTCCTTCCGAATTAAGCCAATGCCAAACCTTGTCCCCGGCATCCTCCTCGCCCATGTTCTAGTCTAACATCTCATATGTAAACGAGAAGGCCATCTTAGAGCCTCCGACGCCACCATGTTCGACATTGGGGGGATGTGGCTCCGTGGTGCCGCGGGAGTTCTCCGTAGGCGGTATGGGATCCACGGTTACTCTGACGTCCTACGCAGTCGATACGGGAATGGCCACCGGACCTGCGTTCTTCTTTCTAATAAACTCCTCCGCTTGGATGCTACTCAGAGACTCCACGTCTGTCATTTCCACCACCAGCTCAATCTCAGTTCCATCATTGTGCGAATTAAACATTTCCATCATCTCTCTTTCATTCCTAATCTCTGCAAACATGCTCCCTCTTATGTGGGGGATCTTGTACTTCAAACTGATGGTACACCTTGGCTCCCAAGGTACCACCTCAGAGATTGCTTCCATGGGATCGAACCAGGAGGTTGTGTCCGGATCGATCCCGATCCTCTCTTCGGTCCCAAGCAAGTACTTTTCACCTTTCATCCCTCGTGTCCATTTGAAGTACCCACCATGCCTAACGCACACCGTCAGGAAGCCTTCATGTCCACCGAATCACCCCATAACACCTGCATGTTCGAAATCAAGAAAAAAGAACCCATCAATTAGAAGCCCTAACCCGTTTAGCCTTCATTCGCTCATCCGATGAAACGCTAAACCCGCTTGACCTTGATGCGGTCGCCGAAACCAGCGGTGCGATTGAGTGCAAAAGGAAAAGATGAGGGAGATGGAAGGCAGCAAAAGAGGAGAGGTCGACGGAGTGGATCAGGAGAAGAGGATAGGTCGATGGAGGTGAGGTGGAATGGGAGGGGACGAACTCGGATGCCTCTATATCTGAGCTTCCCACCATAAACATCACCGAGGACACGTGACATGCTTTGGACAATTTTACCGTACAAGGGTTACTCAGATAACTATGGTTAGGTTACGAAGGAGACGGTGCGCTGACGGAGGGTCCATGTGGTAAGACGGAGCAAGATTACGGGGTCTACGGAGGAATATCAATGTTTCAAAGGTCGTAGAGGTAATTTAGAAAGATTTCAGGGTTTGCTGGGTAAATATCCCTTATTTAAAATATTAAACATTGTCTAAAAAATATGAAATAATCTATACACAATATACAAAATTAAGAAAATATTTAAAAATTAGAAAACCACTAAAACTATAAACAATATATCATAAATAAAATAAATAACCTAGAAACTCAATTGTTATTAGGTCCCAAAATCAACTTTTTGCAAACGGACTTTGATTTTAGTGAAATCACCTTCATTAATTAGAGGACGAACTTTAAAGGTGAGTAGAGTGAAATTGAGGTTTGTATGAAGAAGTTATGATGTTTTGAAGTTGAGAAACTGACAATTTGAAGGATTGATTTCTTGGCATATATATAGGTGGATTTTTAAGGATTTTTACGTTTTATATACATCTTTTAAAATAAATAAAAAAAGGACTTGGTTAAACATACATATAAATGAATTAATTAAAAATCATTGAAGTTTTGATAAAATGTTGGTTAATTAATGAATAGTATGTGCCACGTATGATTATTTTTTATGGTTTTCTTCCTTATCTCCCCCTACTTATCTGTTTGTCGACCAATCTATGCCGACTTGGCCTCGGAGGTTATGTAATCTAAATATATCTTTCAACTATAATTATATTTTAGTCATACTATGCACATATGCATATTTATAGCCTATCTTCTTTTTTATTTCCTTTCTTTTTATTCTTTTATTTATCCACATGATTTTAATGCATAAAAATACATTTTTATTCAAGAATAATATTTTTATAAAAAATGGGAAATAATGGATATTTACTTGCATTCGTTACGGATGTTAAGATAAAATGCGACAGAAAAGGTAATGAATCATGGATTCGTCACATATCTAGAGCATCATCGCCCCCAATCTCCTCTCGACCAAGCCTTGAGCCCGAACCCCTTCCTGTTGTACCTAGCATGTTACTTGTTGCGGTAACACTAGACCCGACCTCCAGCACAGCCACTAGAGCCGAGCTCCATCGTCTCGATGTCGCCTTCTTCCCCTAGTCATGCACGAAGCTTTGCCCACCCCCTCGTTTTTCTTCCTTTGAGGAGTTGATCTTCATCAGATCTCACAAGCCATCTACATAGAGCAGAAGCTTCATCACCGCCTTGCAACAACTGCTTCTCTCTTGTTGAGTGGATCCGATCGTCTATCGATCGAAGACTCCTCCTTCGCCCTCCACCGTCCGAAAGCCTCCACAATCGCTTCCCCTCCGACATCTATACATGACCGAAGAGCACCCCACCACGTACAAGATTCGAATAGCCATTGTCATCGATCAACAATGGCTCCATCTCACACAGAGGAGTTCGATGCCCTCGAAGTACATCACAACTCTTTGGTGATCAACGCCCTTGGCTAAGAACAAAGGCAAAGAGCAATCATCCTCTGATTAGGATCCAACGGCTCTAATCACATCCAAATCACAACCCTCATATCGCTGTCATCCTACGACCCGCAAATACCCCCCAAACATCTACAAATCATTGTGGAATCTAGACCTCTGTAAGCTCGTCCCGTGGAGCGTCGGCTCCAAACTACCCCGCCTGAACCTCCTAGAGCATGCACCACGCACGTGCTCGTTGTCAACTTGTAGTTGCACCCTCCCCTCTCGAGAATTGCACTTCAACCCCTTCACATGTTGAGTGCACCCCCGCATGGAATAATTGCATAATACCCTGCATGGTATAAGTAATTGCATTATAGCACACATGAGCATTTATTTTGTTTAATTTATGTTATGTAATTTCATTTATATCCCCATGTTGGAACGTACATTTTAACCCTTGTTTATCTTTTCGTTTTTATTCCAAAAGCTGCATACCGTAGAAAAATTATTTCTCTATCTCGTGGTTATTTAATTGTATTTTTCTTTGACTGAATTGGATTATTATAAAATATTTTGGAGAAAATTATCATATTTTGACTTGTTTATGTTCTGTAATTTATAATAATGCATACACCACTCTAAAAAATCCCTTAAAAATCACATTTGATACAATTAAGTGTTATCTGTAATGCGCCCCCAAAATCACATCATTTGCATGCATGATTTGCTTAAAATAATTAATTGGTGAATTTAATAAATTAATTTCAATTACATGTAGACTTATTTCTTAGTATCTGGTTTTTTTCTTGGGTGGCTATTAGATAGTTACATCCAGGATAATTTTGTTTTTTTTTGAAAATACTGAGATTTGTTTTTTATTAATTAATTTACTCTAGATCACCAACTATGCAATGTTTAATTCAATGAAATTTCACTTTGCATATGAAAACTAACAGAAATTCACAATAGCTTGATTTTGCATGCATTAAAATTTTGGCCAAGTTTGGGATTTTTTTTGAACATCATTTGAATGGAGTTCTTCTTTTTAATACTTGAACCAAGCCATGTTTGTATTCCTTCATTAATTGCATAAATTTTTTTAAAAATACCTTCTTTGATAACATAATATCCAAATTATCTAAAAATTGGTCTAAGGAGACAGATGACTCCATGAGTTCGATCTTAGCTTATCCAAGTAAAATATTTTTGTCCGCTTAACACATTAATTGGATTTTAATTGATTAATCAACTAAGTGGTATTTGATGAATCCTTGATTGCTTGACTACAACAATATGACTTCATTTTAGGGTTCTTCGTAATGGAACCTGATTTACTGCATCCTCAAGTTAAAATCTAGATCTTTTGATAAAAGGATATACATGAAGCTTAGCAATCCTTGAAAAGTATTTTATAGAACATGGATAAATTTTAGCATGGTTCAAGAATGATCGAATTTGTTTGGAGGTGACATTTTTAGAAATCATGTTATCTTTAGTCTTGTTCACCTGTGTCCCCTTATTGAACACGAACATAAAATAGATCTTTTCCCATTTTAATATTTATTTTGTAACCATATACACATTATAATAACAAATTATTATGTTATCCACATCCAATTATTGTCTCTCTCTCTCTATATATATATCAAATAAATATACAATAGACATGTCAACAGATTAGTTATATATATATATCCATAGGAAAAACTTGAATTGAGGTGGAGCCTCATTCCAAACATAGTGCGACATCTCTTTATACCCGTCAGATTGCAATCGACAAACCCAGTAAAAACCACCTTTAGAGAGTCGAAACCACTACGACTCTATTAATGAATTTCTATTTATAGAAATTTATCGTATTCTCTTAATGACGACATATATGGTGGAAATCAATTGAATTCTAATTTTCTCACGCATTGGTTATGTTCGAATTGAATTCTCTTTCTTCCCAAAATATGTTTTCATCCTTAACCTTTCATTGATCTACTATTCAGAATTTCTCGACATATCTCAGTGAAATTCAATGGAGATCGACGAAATAGCAGATCCCGAATTTTACAGAGATAATGCACAGGTAATGTACGATTTTCATTTCCCTTTAATAATGTTATGTATGCAAATCACGAGAAATATTTTAATTTTGGTTGAAATATGCATTAATATTTTGGGCTTTTATATTTTAATATGTGACATTATTATATTTATTTTGTCCAGCTATCTGACGGAGAGGGTGAAGTTATTGGAGTGGAGGCACGAACTGATGATAATTTGCATCAACCAGGTATGCTTAATTACACAGATGTTTCAAAGCACTACAGTTCTTGTTCATGTATATGCTGTTGCAAATAAAAAATTTCAATTTACGTAAATTATGTATATTTGGTGGTATAGTTCATTATTTTACATTATAGAACTACAATTTACAATTTTGAACATCATTTTACATTATGGGATACGATGTAATATCTCCCAAATGGTGCCAATACCAGTCCATTATCCGATAAATTACATATACGTGCATCATTTTACATTTTCTGTCATTATTTTACATTTATATGTAATATTTTAAATTAATTATAACTAATTTTTTCAATCATATTTCGATTGAATTTCAGATAACTGCTCTATCAGTGTCCTTGTCAATGGTATCATACCTCATATAGGCCAAATATTTCTATCTATTCAAGATGCATATAAATTTTATGAGGCATATGCAACTGAGATTGGATTCAATGTTAGGAAAGCAAGCTCTAGAGTTGGCAAAGATAATCCAAGGAGCGGATAATTATTTTTAAATCTTTTGTTTGCTGGAAAGAGGGGTTCTCTAAAAATACAGATAAAACAATGTTAGTGGACAATGCAAGAAGTGATGAGAGCGATGAATGTATTTTTTATAAGGAGGAGCGCCGTGTTGGCATATCAAGGACTGGGTGCAAAGCTTTCATGTCAGTCTCATATAGGCCTCATCTCAATGATTGGTTTGTATCGAATTTTGAACCTGAGCACAATCACAATCTTGTTTCTCCATCTAAATGTAGATACCTCAGACCAAATAGACGTTTTTCAAAAGCCACAAAAATGCTTGTGAAGTCAATGAATGATGTAAACATACATGTATCCAAGCAGTCAGCTTTCATAAACATTTCCAGTGGTCAAGTTGGTAGTATTGTTCGAGATATTTACAACTTGAACAGAAAGGAGAAAAAACAACGTATTGGGATGGATGTGCACCTTCTAATTGAACATTTTGAAAGTTGTAAGGCCAATACCCCTGAATTTTACTATGCTTACACAACCGATGATGATAACAGGCTTACTCAGTGTATATGGATTGATAGTGCCTCCATTAAGGATTACAAATTATTCGGAGATACAATATCGTTCGACACAACATATAGGACCAATGAATACAATCTGGTATTTGGTCCTTTCTGTGGTGTTAACCATCACGGTTACATAATCTTCTTTGCAAATTCGTTCATGAGCAGGGAGACAACCGAGTCATTCTCGTGGTTATTTGAGAGATTTATAGAAGTAATGAGCAAACATCTAGTTTCTATAATCACAGATGAAGATCCGGCAATCTGTGCAGCTGTTAGGATATGCTTTCCACATACTGTTCATAAATTCTGCACTTGGCATATAATGGCCAAGCTTAAAAGTAAGCTTGGAAAGATTAAAGATATAAATGAAGTTATATCTGTGTTTTCCATTGTTGTATGGAAAAGTATAACTATAAGGGAATTTGAGCAAAGCTGGTGAAAGATAATTGATCAGTATGATTTATCATCTAATGTCTGGTTGAATGAGAAGTATAGTATCAGATTTAAATGGATTAGTTTATATCTTAAGGATTATTTTTGGGCTGGTCAGCGCAGTACACAGAGGAGTGAAAGTATGAATGCATTTTTGCAACACCACAACACTAAACAGAACTCCTTGCTTGAATTTGTCTGTAAATTTCAAAGTGCAATTCAACGACGCGGGGAAAGAGAGAATGACATGGATAACATTGGTGAAGTTTATACTCCAAAATCAAACTTCAAATGAAAGATGGAGGTACAAATGGTTCGTATATACACCAAGTTCATATTTTTCAAAGTTCGTTTTGAATTGAACGAAGTGAAGGAACTTAATGTTCGAACTCATCTGAACTCTCTGGATTACTGTCAATATTTTGTGTCATATATTGAGAAATCTGACGAAGAATTATGTGTTTCTTCGTCAACGGAAAGCGACTTTCTTATTTGTGAATGCAAGAATGTGCAATTCTTTGGATATCCATGTAGGCACATACTTGCAGTCTTGAAGATACAGAATGTGGAGCTTTTGAGTGAGGAATATATATTGAAAAGGTGGACAAGAACCATTAAAAAAACAGGAAATTATCCTATTTATGTGAAAGTTGCACACCAAGAAAGGTCGTCTCAGCTTAATCAATTGTGTTCGCATATTATTTCAGCTTCGGTTGAACAGGATGAGGATATATTTTTGTTTGCTAAAGAAAAATTAAGTGATTTATGTAGCAATATTGATCGTATGATAAGTAACAAACCTTCTTCGAGCTCTACAACAATGAACAATACAAATGTTCCAGATATGATTACTGAACCAGCTGTTAAAGAACCTAATGTTGCTAGAACGAAAGGAAGTGGTCGCGGTGGTAGACCTAAGGGCGTTGGCAATCGTATTAGATCGGAATCTGAAATGAGAAGAAACAGAGGTCGACAATGCAAAACTTGTCTCAAATACAACGTTGGACACGATTCTAGACATTGTCCTAATAACAAATCTGCGAATCATGGTAAATATTTAACATTCGTTGTTTATTGATATGTGTTTTTATGTTCACTAATCCTTGAGTTTTATTGTGCAGATGAAGATGAACGAAATTAAAATGATTTGATCAAATTCTTATAAAGTAAGAGTATAATTTTTTATATTTTGTTGTAACATTTTATACATCTCATATAAATCATTTTAATGTTGCTTATTATATTCCTTTCATTATGTTTGTTTTTGCAGGTTTGCAATTTTCTGAAAGATTCTTGGTTGCAAATGAGCTTTGACGTTTGGATGCTTATCAGACTTAGATTTTTATTTTTATGTATTTTTTTTGCTTATTGTTCTGTGTTCAGTTTTTGTAGAATTCAAACAATGTGTTATTTATATTGTTTCAGTTCAGATGTATCCCGTTGTAGTATCATAACATAGAGCATTTCAGAGCTTTGATTATAAAGTTTACACATTTCCGTAACCCATGTCATTATTATATTATTTATTTTTCTTACCAACAAACCGAACAATTGCATTAAAATTCCCGGTTGTATGAATTCTCTCTGTACATATCTGCTAATATCTGCTAATGAAATCCAGTAGCTTGCTATTTTATACTCCAGATATATAAGTTTCAAATATACGCAGTAGTTTACAATTGTATTTGATATTTTACATCTCTATGTAATATATTAAGAATTGTTAACATACTTTACGAATTGTTACCATAATTTACAAAAAGTTTCATTTTTTACAACTAGCAACATTATTTGAATCAGAACTGTGAAGCTATCTGCAAATACAAGTCTAAATCAGCATGAGTAATAACAAACAGTTAGCATTCATCGGGATGTGTATCTTTAAAGTAGAAGAAGATTTTCGATCATTGGAAAATTATAACACAACCAGAATGTCGTTTAATTATCGAGTATTATAATATATCTTATAATTTTTATAAATAGATACACTATTTTACATATAGTAATAATATTTTACGTATTGTTACTGTAGTTTACAAATATTTTCATTATTCTACTATTAGATACATTAGTTTTGACAATATATTGATCCTATCTGCATATACAAGTCTATATCAGCATGAGTAATAACAAACAAATTGTAATCATCGGGATGTCAATTGGAAAACTCTAACATAACCATAATGTCCTTTAGTTATCGAGTATTATAATATATCTTCTGTATTCCTGTCAAACATGTATATATTGACTACAACATGTAACATATAGTCAATGCAAACATAGATTACTCGTCATATTTAAATGAAATGTTTGGTTCCAAAGAAGTTTTAAACAGAAATTGTGGAAACATACACAATTTAAGACATTTCAACAGTACATAGTGCTGACTTAAAATGCAAAAACTCTAAGATATGTGTTTACTATGTCTTCTATCTTTATCACTGTGTCGCCGAGTTCTCTATGTGACCACACGTTAACAACAACGAAGTTATTTCAGATCTGAATCTGTCAATATCATCGTAGCTGAAGTCCAACGCCCTTCCTTCACATAGGTACTCCATCATCTTCATCACGTAAATCCCACAATCCAGACTTTGTGAAGGTTGCTGCGGGCAATCTTGCACGTACATGATCTCCCAACCTGCAAGGCAATCATCTGGAATGCTGTCCATGAAGTACTCCGAAATCCAGCCATGCTGATATGTAATTAAAAAAGAACATCATTAACACTGAATTAAAAAATTTAATAAAATATAAATTTTAATTATGTTATACCCATTTCAATACATCCTTTTTATGGAATTTTGTTCCTTTCATATAATTGTATGAAAGGAACTTTCTTGCTTTAAAACCAGTAACAAGAAGGTGCCAATGGTTTCTTGTGTGGATAACAGTGAAGATTTTCTCCAACTCTGGCATGAGACATCCTTCTTTGTATAGCTCCTCGAGCTTATCAAATTCACTTTCCGTAGCATTAACCACCAGATTCACAAAATATTGCTGGAAAAATACAAGTAAGAATACTAAGTTATGCTGATTAAAGATATTTGATATTAATTATATCAGTAATCATAATCTCACCATTTGAAATATCGGTGTGAATACAAATGGGATATGATCATTAGTTGTGCTGTATTTATTGTGCAGCACGTCCATAAACATGTCGATTATCTACAATATCAAAAACAATTTAGGCATAAACAAATATAAAAATGTAAATATTATAAATATATGTATTGTATCCTCGACCATTCTTTCGTATAAAAAGTTATGAATATCTCTTCCTTTACAACTCCGATTTCCCGGAGTAAAGTATGTTGCATTCAATCTGAGAAATTTTATTTAATTAATATTATATATCTAAAGTTAAAGATTTTTACATATAAATGCTGAAATTTGTGTTAAATTACTTACTTGTCTGCAGGATCACGAAGAAATTCTTGAATGGTTTTCTTTGTCTGTCCTGCTACTTTTCGTAACCAATGAAATCGGTTACGAGATCACATAGATACTGATTCTTATTCAATCAATTATAGACAATGTTAGAAATAATTAATATCATAATCATATAGAATATACAGAGTTGTGTAAGCAGTATTGAAAATATACATTATACGACATTTGTATTCACTGATAAAAAAAATGTTTTATATTATATGGCTTACCTCACTGGCTGTGTCATCCTCTTGTTTTTCAATTTCTTCTTTCCCTTGCTTCTCTGCTTCTTGTAAAAAAAATTTCGCTTCTCTTCTTTGTTTCAATCTTTTTATTATTGAGCTTTGTTGAACAATGACTTTTTCCCTTTTTCTTCTCTTAATAGTAGGCTGTGTGTGCACATTTTCAGATTTTGAATTGTCACCAATGTTCAGATCAAAAGAAGGAATGTCACTGTTGACATGTGAATCTTTTTTTGTGGTATCTTGAGATTGATACAGTGGATCTTCATCACATATTTCAGAAATTAAATTCTGAAGTTTTTCAGCGATATCTGAGTCACTAGGTTCCAAATCTCCTACGTTGACATCAGATTCATTGCGTGTTGGTGCATCCATGTGTTGGTCATTATCATCAATGTCACCTTCATCTATATTTCCAGATTTATTCTCCAACGTTTCTTCTGTTTGCAATACATTATGACAAAGATCAATCATATCATCTTCAGGAATCACTTTTAGTTTTTCTTTCAGCTCCGTAATCTCAGATGTCAACTTATCATTCTCTTTCTTCAAATCTGAATTTATTCTGATATGTTCTTCTTCTTTTTTCCTATATGTTTCACTTATTGCTTTAATTTCTCCTTCAGATCCTCTATCTCAATGGAAAATTCATCACACATACATGTTTTTTGTTTCTTTTTTTTTACAACGTCTGCATCTGAAACACAAGCATCTGTTTTTTGGACACACAATTCTTCTAGCTGTTGCTTTCCTTTCTTTTTTAAAACATCTTGTGGTACTGGGATTGGGTTTATGATCAAAATTTCTGGTCTTCTCACCGCAAAACCACCCATTGTAAACTTCTCAAACAGAAAAACATACTCGTCTGCTCCTATCTTTACGATTTCATTTTTTTGAAGTTGTAAAGCGGGCAGTATCTATATAAACAAGATCATTTAGTAATGAAAAAAATGAAATTACGAGACATTCACTATATTGTTAATCATCTTAACAAGGCTTACTTGATCACAACTTATTGAAACCAATGCTCTGGAAACTCCTTTGATTGGTCCAGCCCACTTCCTTATTCGTAGCCTAAGATCTCTGCTGACCACAAGGTCTTTGCAGCAGTACTCCATCATCCATACCTGATACATTTGTTTTATTAATATTTTTTTGATCATATAATAAAAAATATTTTCGAAGTACTCACATATAAGCAGGCAACACATCCTGTAAGGTAACCAAGTGTTACCCTTAATGAACCTGCTATTCTCTTCTGAACTCTACTTACTACGTCATCCATGTTGAATAGTATCATCCTTGCTACAACTCCAGACCAGTTAAAGTATCGTGTATCTTCAAGTGATTCTACATAGTGTAACAAATCTTTCGGAAAAGAATAAGAACTGTCTGGGAAAAGGAATGTGGCAAACATCAAAAGTATCAAGCATGTAACATAAATAGAGATCGAGTTGTCATCATCTCTATTGTAATAGTCCTCGAGAATGTTGTTCAACTTCTTTCTATTGAAAATCATTCCTTCTTCAAACATTTTGTGAGATATAAAAGATTTCTATTGAAGGTGTCTTCCTCTCACTGTTATTGAGAAACCAGAGCTTGGCAGGCCCAAAATTGCTCCAACTTCTTCATCACTGAAACTCACTACCTTATTCCCAAATCTGAAATTTCTCCCTCCTTGGTATTGTTCAACCAACCATTGAAGGTTTTTTCTTTGTATTTCAACATGGCTAATGTTAATTAGCTTCCCAAAAGCCGTCTTTGACAGTAGTGCTTGTTGCTTGGACGTGGGTCTATGGTTATCAATGAACTGAACAAAATGTTCAATGTAGCATCTGTGTTGTACATACCCTTTGCCTAAAAGAAGAGAAAAAAAACATTTTTGTGGTTGCAATGATCAATGATTTTATTCATACAATTAAAAAACGCATTTTTTATTTAAATAAACATAATTCTTCATACTTCCAAAATCATCATCAAGCTTCAGAGCATCCTTCTCAACATCATTTTCCTTTGTTTTGCTAACTGGTAGTTGTGTTCCTTCTGTTCATACCATTTATCAGAGATATAATTTGTCTAAAATTGTTTAAATAGTCGTATTAATTTGAAAATGTACTTACTTTTGATTTGTTGCTTCGGCCGATGGATCTGGAGTTCCATCATTGTCCCCCCACTGTACTGATATGAGTCGTCATCCCGTTCCCTCGTGGGTTCTACCATGTTCGATTGCATCTCCTCCATCGTCGTTTGATGTTGTTCTTTTCTCCTTAGAAAACGATTTCTCGAGTGGAGACTCTCTCCTGAACTGAGTCGCTCGCCTGCTTTGCTGTCGTCGCTAGTATGCGGTAACCTTCTTCTTGCTTTATTTCAAATTAGGTTTTTTGTAACATTATTATATGAATATACTACATATTTTACTTTCCTTAAATTCGATTTCATCAATTCATATATCTCTAATTTTGATTTATTGGCAATGTCGTATTGTTTGAAATTAAATAGGAGCTTGTTTCCGATTTTGACTAAAATAGAAAGAGTTTGAAATTTTAAATTACAAATTGATTTAACTTAATTAATAAGTAATCATTAATTTGGTAATTAATTATTACTCGAAAACTTCAGTTCCCTTTTTTTCCTTTGCACTTCAACCATTGTTAGCTATTGTTTGCTTTTGAAATTCATTTTTGCTTTATCATCTCTACGTCTAAACAGGTTAGTATTTTATCTTCATCTACACACTATGTTTATTCTTCTTCTTAGTTTAATGTCTTACAATTTCCCGTATATGTTTTCATCAATATTTCTGCACAATTTAAATTTAAAAGATTCATTTTTGCGTTGTTTTTTTGATTCTTTGAATCAGAAATGTGTTTCTCGCAAGAAATTATTCATAGAATGTACAATTTCATTCTCTATAGATTTTTTACTGTTATATAAAAAATCACTAATATAAATTTTCAAATACGTAAAACAGACATTGTATATTTATCACTGCTTATGTTCTTTTCTGAAAGTATCAAAAATTACAAAGAGAAAATTTTTAAAATGTTATATAATACTATTATCTACATGAGAGCAGTTACCATGTATATCATCTCATTTTATTTGTAGAACCATGAGAAATATCAAATTGTAGAATAGAAGACGAAGCTGTAAATTATAACATGGTTTTGTAAAAAAATAAACCAGTAACGTAAAAAAGTGGCAAATTTGTCAATTAGTTAATGCAAAATGTCATAATATCTCAGTAAAATACCATCAATTCTTGTAAAATAATCTGTTCCTTTGTAATATATTATTATAAAATTGTATTTATATCTGATATCAAGAATATGAGAAAATAAATATACATTCGTATACGTAACGTACATATATTAATTGAAATATACATTAACAGAATATAGTAGCCTTTAGTAAAATATATAATGTATACGTAAAATATGTTAATTGTTGGTAAACTAGATTTAAAGTTTGTAATAATTGTTCTCAAGTTATCATGACATCATTGTAAAATATAATTCATATTTGTAATTTCCATCTTATATTGTGTAAATTATAGATATATATGTAATTCATATTCCCATTTCCTTATATCTAAATTTCTCATTTTGTATATGCGTATAGGAGAGTTTCCAATGTCTTTATCAATTTCGTATTTTATTACGTAACCGAATGTATTTTTTTTACTTAATATGTGTAAAATTCAATTGAATAAACGCAAAATGTCACCGTATTTAGGCTTTTTTCCGAATAAGCGGTAGATTATATGTTGTAAAATATGACATGAAGATGTAAAATAACACAATATTTTGTATTATCATAACAGATTATTTCAAAATGCGGTGTTTTATTCAACCAAATGTTCATGTAATGCTGTGTTCTTAAAACTGCTTATTTGCTAAATATAGAATGTTTAGTGACGTGTAATAATTTTATTTAGCATTAATTTAACCATCCCACATTATAGGAATGTTAGTTGGCACGAAAACCACATAGTGGTTTCAATCTCCTTCGTACACTCTTCATCCCACGGCCTAAGATGAAACCTTTCCTTAATCAAGGAAAGGTGCCACCTCAATTCAAGTGCACCCTATATCCATATATGAGGCTTGATCATGTGAGAGTCAAATCTGTGAGAGCATTAAAACAATAATTCCGGACTAATAAATTCTGTCGTCTCTCTCCTCATTGATTGCAGGGGGAGAGAGGAAGAGTAGAATCTAGTGGTACAGATTCACTGCTCTCATTCTCTCACAGGTTTTAGCTTTCACAGGATTAGCCTCCCCTCTCTCCATATATATGCAGTTTAAAGTTAGTATAAGAGATATCCATACGGAACATATATACCATATACATTTATTTCATGTATCAAATATAACTACTAAAATTATATGACTATAGTTACATATCAAATGATATATGAATACAGATAACTACAGACACCAATGTGATATATTTATCCCCATCAAACGACAGATTTAAGAAAAAAAACTTGTAGGAGAACATGCCTCCTTATTTTGGGAGAAAAATACACACACACACCCACACCCATCCACCCACCCACCCACCCATCCACACCCACACACACAGCACACACGCATAGATATAATGGCCCAATGCCCATAGTCTTCCATGTATATAATGCCCCCTTCAGAATTTTCAAAGAAAAATACTCCAATGCACACACCCTCTGGATTCTAAACTTGTATGTAAATTATTTTCTTAACGCTAAACTTCCACCCAAAGGATGGTGTATTTTACGCTAGACCAACATATGTCAAGATACTTTCTTAAATGTATCAAACCTATAATGGATGCCCCATATCAATGATTATACTGGATATCCATGTACTTAGGATAAAATCACATAGAAAGATCGAGTATATATATCAAATATGGTTACCACATAAAAAGGACAAATGATATAATTTACATTTTCATTTTTTATCATTTTTTTCAAATAATAATATGTGTCTTGTATATTTTATCATTAGCCCTGTTTTTTATAATGAAAATTGACCAAGGACGCAAATATTTGATTTTTTTACATTTTTTTCCATTTACATCAAATTAATATGCAAGTATTCATAGAAGTATAAAATTGTGTATTTTATATTTTCTTACTCAGATTTGGACAACATAGTTTATTTTGCGAGGAATCAATCATTAAGATCGGATTTTAAAAAATAAATCAAAATAACTAGAACATAAGTGAGAAATACAAATGTCATCAAGTGTCGTTTACGAAAAATCCCCTGGCACCTATGAAAACAATTACGATAGCAATTTACAAAGAATTTTATCAATATTTAAATTCAATATTTAAAAATAAATTGAAATCATTACTGATATTTATATGAAAAATACAAATGACTTGATTTATCCTTCACATTATATTGATATATAATTATGATATAGTATCGAAATTTACAGATGTATTACTTTAACTTTTGTCCATCCACAAAAAATATTATGGCTTCATCCATGTCCCTATCTACTTTGTAATGAATGTAGATTTCAAAGTATGTATACAACAAATGTGAAAAATTGGATCGGACCTTAAGGTAGCCACATCTTTCAATATATCAAAATTGATATATTGAACATTCAGATGAAATAAATATGCTAAAATGCTAAATATATTTATTTTCCTGTGTTATCCAGTGACTTTGGTTTTTTTCGATCGGGCATTGTTCCACTTTCTCGTGTGCCTGCACACGCTCTCACAGGAAGCTCAGTTTCGAGCGTAAATAACACACACACACACATGTGTGTGTGTGTATGCGTGTAGGATATCTTTCAAATGAGACATGGTCCTTCCATCACAAAAGAAGGCCAACGATCCCATGTATCCATACTTAATCCGTCGGTTGTTATTAAATGCATGTTATAATTATTATTTAGTTAACCAAAAACCCATTTTGGTCATTGTTCATTATCTAAATATAGTATGTAACATCTTAATTTATCTCATCATTCATCTCTCTCATAATCTTTCCTTTCAATTTCAAAATCTTGCACAAAAAGTAGGAAGAAGAGGAGGACGTCAGGCTCCCCTCGTCTCTCCATCATCGCTCGTCGTCGTTGTGGGAGGAAGAGGATGATGTCGGGCTTCGCTCGTCTCTCCGTCATCGTTCGTCGTCATCGTGCGCACATCACAGATCTTGTCTCCACCGTCAACATAGGTATCATCAACCCTTCTCGTCGCCTTCATCTCCATCTTCACCGTTGACTATGAAGATGATGATTGAATGCTTCTTGAAGCCATTTTTAGCATCATGTGCGGCCTCATCGACATGGAAGAAGTCGATGGCACGTGTAGTTGTTAGGGAATGATGCTGCGACTCTCCGGGAAGACCTTCATGCAAACGACGACGACACGTAGATCGGTTGTCGATGCATGTACACGGTGCTGCAACCAGTCCTGGATGAAGAACGATTCG
This sequence comes from Ottelia alismoides, assembly GCA_037367405.1. Classification (NCBI taxonomy): domain Eukaryota; kingdom Viridiplantae; phylum Streptophyta; class Magnoliopsida; order Alismatales; family Hydrocharitaceae; genus Ottelia; species Ottelia alismoides. The sequence continues at coordinate 670,770 of JAZKJV010010259.1, read as the reverse complement.
CAGTTTGATACAATATTATTGTGTATTATACAATATTAATGTGTATTTTATAATTTTGATATGTATTATATATATTTGTTATGTATTTTTTTACAAATGATTGGTTACGAATGAAAATTATTTTTTTTTTTATAAATCTTGTATATATTGATGCGCATTACACATTTTCGATGTGCATTATACATTTTAGATGTATTTTATACAAATTGAATTTGTATATACGCATCAAGTAAGCGTGAGTGAATACCATAATTTTTACAAAAACTATATAAATTTTATTATACAAAGAACCATACAATCGTTACAAAGAACCACACATTAATTACTAATATGAATTGTATTCTACAAAGAACCATGCAAAAATTACAAATAACTGATGATTTTTTGAATGAACAACAGATCTACAAAAAAAATCTACAGTCGTTGCAAAAGGAACCTTGAATTCTACAAAGAAATATGTGAGGATACAAGCATATGCCCCAGATAATGTCGCCCATCACAAAACTGGATATTTTTTAAATATGGTATTGTAAAAAAATAAAAAATAAAACTAGCTAAATTTAGTATTTTGTAATATTAATCGGCGTGCATAATTATGCCAAAATTGATGATCAAAATGCCCTTTCGGGCAAATAAATTGATGATGCCGTTATATTTGAATCTAACGGCTACGATCGTTGGCCTTCCTTAAGGATGGAAGGACCAAGTACTATTTGAAAGCCCCCTATATATATTAAATATGGTTTAAAAAAAATAGGGATTTTTATACTTGTTCCCTCCATAATTTTTCAATGCTACACTTATACCACTATTGTTTTTACAATAACACCGGTGCCTCTACCTTTTCGCACCATTAACAATTATACTCCTTGGATTAGTTGTTGTCTACTCCCTTCCCAAATGGACATCAACTTATTAGTACCAACGTAATTGAAAGCAATATAAAGGGATACAAGTTTAATTATACATTTTCATCCTTTTCATTCTTCCTCATACTCTTCTTCCTTCGTGCCTACCCCCTTTGAGTCACCCCATCCACATAGCCCTTCCACCCCTCACCACAATGTATCCACCCCCTAACCTGCATGGTCACACCACCCCGTTCGCACTCCCTCCGCCGCGAGCACCCTGTTACTCTTGAGCCTCCCGTTCGCACCTCGGTCGCGACCATCTATCGGAGAAGTGACGAAGGAGTAAAGGGAGGATTGAAAGAAGGGGATGAGGGCAATAGATATTTCCTTAACCAAATCATGGTCTAGACAATCATAGCTTAGTTTTTTTAGTGGATGGCCAACCAACACAAGGGTACGGGTACACTTGTTAATGCTGAAAGAAGGTAGGGGCATAGGTGTTATTGCGAAAAAGGCAAAAGCACAAGTGCTATTACAAAAAACAAAAAAATAGGATAAGTTATTTTTATTACAAAAAAAGGCAGGAGCATAAGTGTTATTACTGCAAAAAACTCGTAAATATATCAAAGGAAATGTAACTTTTTTTATTCGCTTCCCTCTTATCAAACGCATGGAAGAATTAGTTCCTTGGATGGGAAAAGTTCCATCTTTACCATTCTTAACTTAAGATTTTATTTTATTGTAATTATATTCCAACCTAAATTGATGCACGTTATTATGTTACCGATCTAGTTCTTCTTGGCATCCAAACACGCTTGCATGCAAAGAGAGCGGGCGCCGTACCCCTCTACAAAGCCGCCCTGTTCCCTTCCCACCAAACCCCTTCTCCTCCCATCTTCCCCGCGGCAATGGCGGGCCTCTCCCTGCGATGCGGAGACTGCGGTGCCCTCCTCCAGAACACCACAGAAGCTCAGGAGCATGCCGAGCTCACCTCCCACTCCAGCTTCTCCGAGTCCACCGACGTCGTCCTCCACCTCGTCTGCTCTACCTGCTCCAAACCCTGCCGATCCAAAACCGTAGCCCCCCCAACCCCCTCTTCCTTTGCCCTAAATTGTACTCCCGGTCTGATGGAATTGCCCCCGCGTTTGTTTCTGAAGGAATCCGATCTGCACACCAAGAGGACGGGGCACGCTGATTTCGTCGACCGGACGCTGGAGGAGGCGAAGCCCATCGAGTTGGATCCACCTCCCAAGAGTGATGCCGACGGCGAGACGAGTCAAGAACAGACTCAAGGTCAAGGTCACGCTTTGTTGTTGTTGTTGTTGCCTTGTTGGATTCTCTGCTAATTTGATTTGAAGATGAAAAAGACGAAATTTTGAGTTGTTAGATAGGAATTTATCTTAATTTGAGATGATGGGTACTGCTGTTCAACGGCAATGGTGAAGTTAGCGGAGATGTCAACTGGTTAGGATGGATACATGATGCAGAGAGATGATTTTTTATGTGATAGGAGCTTCCAAATGGTCGTGGTATATCTTGTGTTGTATCCCCCTTGCTGGAGCAATGCCAACGGCAGGACGCGTTGAGAACAGTTGCAAGGTTGGCTTTTTTTGGATTGCTAGTTTTTGTTAAAAAGATGATTTTTTTGGAGTTAGACGTCGATTATCTCGATTCGAGGTGATGATTTTTCTCTGGAAGTGTTTTTTGGGACGTTTTCTATGAAAATGGTGTAGTCACGGAAGCTGTGAACTAATATATTGGATATATTTGAGGTTGAAGGGAAGTATTAATGTATAGGGAACTTTGGAGTGTCTTTGTAAATCCGTGGAGATGAGTCCTGAAATCCATTACAAGAGGGGGGGGGTTTAATTGTGCAAAATGTGTATATTCGACGAACATTTGCAAATTAAAATATCAAGCAATTAGAAACAGAGAAAGAGATGCAAATCACACATCACATAGTGATTTTAATATGGAATCCTAATTGGGGGAAAAGTCACTACCTAAGTTGTCTTATTTTAAAATGTCCTCTTGCTCTCTCGACCAAGCTTCCCCTTGCTAGTTGCTCTACATCAAAATGAAGGTAACACAATCTCGTATCATGTAAGCTCTGCTTCCTCGGACAACAACCATGAAAGATTTCCTCTCCTGTAGAGAAAGAGACCCACACATCGTGTAATTAAGCACAAGCTAAATGAAAATTCCTTCTTACAAATAATCTCAATAACACAAGCTTACCATGCTTTTGCACGTGGAACAAGGTTCAAAATAGTTCGTGAACGAACGAGGAATATAGGAAGACTTGAGAGCAATCGAGCACAACTAAAGCTTGAGCAATGAAATTGCACACACCAATGCATAAATTGTAGCTCACAACTTACTTGTAAGTGTAGAAATGAAATGTTTGTTTGGATGCCTTGACAAGGGACCTAAGGGGGTGTTTGGATAGTGGGTTTAGGTGGGTTACACTGGTTGCAGGTAACCCATTTTTGGGTTTTGATGTTTGGGATAGAGGGTTAAACTGGGGGTGGGTTAGAAGTGGGTTTATTATGATATTATTGTATTGGAGTTTGAAAAAGTGAGTAGTTATTGTGATGTGATTGTATTGGAGTTTGAAAAGTGAGTAAAAGTGGAGTAGTTTATATTTTTTATATGAGATGATGGTATAATATATAATTTTTTGATAGGATTGATGATGTAAAATTTATTTATTTAATTTTTTAAAAAAGGAATAAAGTGGGGCCCACGTGGAGGGAGAAAACTTGGGTTAGAGGAGTTAAACCACCCCGGGGGTGGTTTAACCAGGTTGCCGAACACACCCTAAGGGTCCTATATAAGCTGAAGTAGGCTTAAGAGCAATTAAAGTTAGATAGAAGTTAATCAAAGGATAACTTGGAAACATCCACGTTCAGTGAAAATTAATTGGATCAGAAACAAATTAGTCGAGTGATTTGAGATTAGTCGATTGAATTGGGACAATATTCCGCAAAAACGCGGAATGTACAGAGTATTGGTTACAAGATTATTCGATTGACTTTGACCACAAAAATGACTTATTCGCCTTAGAAATATCCATCCTGGAATTTGAAATTAGCATAAAAAATACGAGTTTTATACTAAAAAGTAAATGACTGATATCATGCTTAGTCGATTGGTACGATTTTAATCTACTGGATCTGCGCATAAGTTGACTGAAAAGTTGAAAGACATTAAGCTTGGAATCAATGCAAAAAGTAGTGGAGGGTTTGTGTTAATCGGCTGAAGACTTTTATTCGACTAAATAGGAAGATATTAGCAGGTTGAAAATATATGAGAGAGAATATGAAATTTGGGTTTCAAGATTAGCTATTCATGTAAAATCATTAGTCCACTTAAAGTGATTTCAGTCAACTGAAAAATGGGTAGTCAATTGAATTGATTTGGCTTGGAACTTGCTTGTGTGTCAATGTTATATGCACAATCAAAACTAAGTAAAGAAAAGACTTCTTGAACTTGTTGTAAGTTTTTCGAACTTTAACTTGAGTGCTTCTTCATAGACTTTGTTCACCACGTAAGACAACTCTTTTCTGTTCTTTTGAGGCTTTAGAGTAGGATTTTTCCCAGTCTCTAAGCATCCATAACTTCAGTGATTTGACCTCCCTAGTCCATTTTCTTGAGTGAATATTCAGCTTTTCTCAGTTGTATTGAATTGGAATCTTTAATTTGAAATGTTAACTTTTCTACAAAATTAAATATAAACTTAACTACTTGTCATTATCAAAATCAAGCCGTCAACACAATCTTAATGACACGCTTTCATTAGGCTGCTTGTTCGTTAGTTCGAGTTAAAAAAGATGATAGTTGACTTGTAAGAAGTGTTTTTGTGTCTAACAATAATGACAAAGTCAACTGAGGAGTGAACTGGTTTATGGACTTAAGAATAATTTATTTTAAGTTTTTTTGAAAGAAAAAAGGGCCTCCACCGTATAGGTGTGTGCCCCAAAACTTCGTCATTTATCACTAAAAAACTATTACAAGCATATTACATGTATAGTATGTTTCAAAATTTAAAAGCATAAGCTCCCACTCTCATTTAGTGCCCTAGCATGTGCCACCACATTTTCGCCGTAGAAATGATATTGTCGAAACACCACCCCATTTCTAGCCAACCACAATGCCCAGATCATTGCCACACACTCTGATCTATCCTTCTCCGTGCCATTCCAGTCCACCCCAATGGAGCTGCAGAATCCTGAGGCACTTTTGTTACGTACCGTCTGATTCCCATAAAGGTTCCAGGCCACCACAGAGCTCCCCAATCTGTTTTGAGTTGTTAGATAGGGTTTACCTAGATTGAGGTAATGTCTATAGCTGGAGGGGTTTATAGGATGCTATTGAAGATAATAGCGAAGTTAGTGGACATATTGACTGGTTTTGATAGACATAAGAGGTAGAGGAGATTATCTATGTAGGGCCATGGTTTCTTTAGAGAAAAAGACCTCTAGTTGAGCACTATCATTTAGACTTTGTGGACAGGGTAATAGATTGAATATTTAAACTGGATTGTTTCAATTTAAGTTGATGTTTTGGGTTAGAAGTGTTTTGCATTGTTTTTCGAGGAGGGGGATGATGACATGTATATTGGAAAATCAACTCAAGGCATTGTTATTAGAATATATGGCAGCTTTTCTACGTGGGATTTATTTGTGAGTGTTGAACTTCAAAATGAACCAATGATTTTTTTGAGACCAATGAACCAAGGATTTGTTTGGAACACAAAGCAACTTCTTTTTCTCAACACAAATTATTAGACCGAGATGTATAATACTTGCATCCTATTATGCATTGACTCAGACGAGAATTGTATATCCATATAAAGTACTCAACCATCAGCACAGGAGGGGCTTGGCCTCGTGTACTCGACCATTGGCATTGGCGAGGTATCTCAGAGGAGGCGGAGCCGCATGGCAAGCGATGGCGAGGCTTAGCAGTGAATGCTGAAGAAAAGGCAGAGCTGCGTAGTCAATGGCGGTCATGCTTGGTCATGCATGATCAAGAGGTGGCAGGGCCGTGGAGCTGGTGACGTCGAGGTTTGGTTGCAAGCGTCAAGCGAAGTCAAATCGATAGGGCTTACCTGCAAGGCTGCAAGCTTGCAAGGTGGGATGTAGCCTACCTGTTCCTGTTGGTGCTGCTGCTGGTCAATGATGGAGAGACCTGGTGGCGTTCCTCGCCCTAGGGTTAAAGAGGGATTAATGGTGACCTTGGGATGGAATGGGAAGAAGCAGTGTCACACAAACAAGAGTTAGGTGATAGTGTCCAATGTTTTGGTGGGGGGTTTCAGAGGTTTATTTGGGTGATATATTAGATCACAAGTGTATGATTGCTGCTCTGATAACATGTTGGGAGAAATTAGCGACTTATGAGACCCCAAGATCCTCTTATACAGAAGAGAACGAGTCCTTCCTTAAAAGAAGACCACATAAAAGTCTACAAAGATCACATTTGGAGCACAAAATCATTGCCTTTTTCAACAAAACACAGAGAACTGAGATCGATTCCGTCTTTGTGTACCGTAACATGTAAGAACGATGTTGACGGTAAAGAAAGTGCTTGAATCCTAGTGGATTGCATTATTCATCGTTGCTTGGTCCTCTTTAGAATATGCGGTAGAGGTTGTCTACGATATTTTCTCCTAGAATGCTATATTTTCTTATCTTCCTTTCTGCCACTGAGGTGTTAGCAAAATCCAATCTTTTTATTGGATTGCTGATCAATTGAGTTCTGGAGGAGTTTTTTAAGAGGGTAGTCAAATGTTATGGGCAAAGAATATGGAAAATCATGTGCCATTTGCTAACTGGAGCATAATGTTTCCAGGTATGGAGATTCGAGGGTTTATGTAAAAAATGTCATGTAGAATGCCTTTTTCTTCTCCTTTTAGTTTTGATTTTCCTTCGGAAAGGGTGATTTTTTTTATGAGGCATGCATAACATTTTTTAATGGACACATGATTATGAACCATCAACATCAATACTCATCCTTCAGTTTGATTTCTCGCATGCAGTTCTCATCAATTTTCTGCATATCTTCTGTTAGCATTTGACAAGGCCCTAGTAAAAAAACTATTTATGAAAATATATTTTAAATAAAGTTAAAAGTATTTATTAACATATATTTTTAAGATATAAGCTTTTACATAGATACTGATGGGAGAAGGGCAACAAGCTGCGCCACCAATCCCTTTTGGATGGTAAATCCAGTTCTTCGAAACACAACATCCGACCTGAGAACCATAACATTGCCGTGCATAATTTTTTGGACCCTCTTAAGGAGCTCTACCGCTTCAGTTGCCAAGAAACCTAAGGTATCAAAATCGAAAGGGATGAAAACATGCTGATTGTCAATACAAGCCTTCTCATGTTTGGCAACTTTAGCTGAGGCAGCTTTTTGTGCAGCGCATCTGGGGTGATATTGACTCTTTCTTTCCAAATCTGTATCGGCATGATTAGATTTGAAATGACTATGTTTTTCTAGTACCTCAACTTTCTAGTATTTCTTTTGGTTGAACTATTGCAGAGATGGTTGTCCCGAAGGTTGATGAAAAGCTACTTCAGGAGCTTGTTGAATCCATGGGATTTTCAGCCATGCGTGCAACACGAGCACTCCATTTTTCTGGTCAGTTTGGCTTCATTTGGTGTTTCGTTTTAGCTAACTTATTTGCCTGTTGCTGCCGTTCCAATGGGTAACTGTTCATGCCTAATCTTCAATTTCTTAAATTTAAAGTTAGATGCATTGGAATCTGGACTTGCTTTGCCACCAGCTATGCTTTTGTTATTACAGGAAAAAAGATAAAGAAGCTAAAACAGTAACTCCATGCAGCGTTCCAAACAGTTACATCCATGGTTTTGCATGTTCAATAACTTTTTCTACAGGAAATCATCATTTGTAGGTCTTAGACGGACGAGCCAATTTTAAATCAACCTCATTGAGTTGCACAAGTATCTATGTTGTCTATCATATTTATACCCTTTAAAACCCATGTATACGCTATAACTATAAGTGATAGAATTTGCACAAAGCCTGTCGTCTTTATTTTTTAAAAGACAATATAAACTTCCAATCTAATTTTATTCCGAAAGGAATAAACTAAAAAGTTGAGTTCAATTTACACCTAAATTATCATCTTCTATTGATTGAAGTTGGTTCATTTCTTGCCCTCAACCTTGGAAGAGAATCTTGGTTCACATTTGACTTGCTTTCAGATCTCCAAAGTGCATAGCTAGGTGCGTCTCAATCCATGATATAGGTCTAAAAAGCATAGATACTTTCTTAGTAAAGGCTGACGGGTAAGCGAATGGTTGTAATGCCACTCTTTTAGCTCTACTTGTGCTTCTCTTGTAGGATACTCATATTGGGTTGCTCATACTGGTTGTCCAAAATACTTGGCGCTGGTTCTGGAGGGTGTTTACCCTTCGAAACTGTTAGAAGAAAGGAGTCTTCGTTCTGATAATAAGAAAACCCTAGGCTCTCTTATATAGGGAGAGACCGTAAGGGTAAATTACATGGATGTCTAAATAGAAGAGAGAAATAGAAACAAGGTACATAAACATATAATAATAGGAGAAACTATCTCTACACTCCCCCTCAAGGTGGAGCATAGATGTCGATCATGCTCAGCTTGGATGAACATCTCTGGAAAGGTCCTCTGAGCAATGGCTTGGTGAATACATCGGCAGTCTGATCTCCTGAGCTAACATGGGCTGTGGATATCAATCCTCTCTGGATCAGGTCCCTAGTGTAATGGCAGTCTACTTCAATATGCTTGGTCCTCTCATGAAAAGCTGGATTGTTGGCAATGAATAATGCTGCCTGATTGTCACACTGAAGCTTCATAGGTAGAGGTACTGCTACATGTAGATCTTCTAATACGGAGCGAACCCACATCATTTCCGTGCTGGCTTGGGCCATTGCCCTGTATTCGGATTCCGCACTGGATCTTGCCACCACCGTTTGTTTCTTGCTTTTCCAAGAAACCAGAGAGCCTCCAACAAAGACTGCAAACCCTGAGGTTGATTTTCTATCCTTAGGGCATCCTGCATAATCTGCGTCTGCACACGCTGAGATGGATAAATCTGCACCCTTTCTGAATAGTAGCCCTAATCCAGGAGTAGACTTCAGATACCTCAGTATCATGTGTATAGCATCCATGTGAACCTGTCTGGGCTGCTCCATAAACTGACTCACCCGACTAACTGCAAATGCAATGTCTGGACGGGTTATAGTAATGTAGAGGAGTTTTCCCACCATCTCTCTATATCTCTTCTTATCCACTTCATCAGTATCACCATCATATAACTTCATGCTGGGGTCCATGGGGATGTTTGATGGTTTGCAACCATCCATACCAGTCTCAACCAAGAAGTCTGTAATGTACTTCCTTTGTGTCATCACCAAACCATGTGCATTCCTTGCAAATTCCAACCCCAGAAAATATCTTAGGGTTCCAAGATCCTTTGTAACAAACTGACGACCTAGGAATGCCTTTGCCCTCGCTATGCCCTGAATATCGTCTCCTGTAACTAGAATATCATCCACATATACCATTATGACAACCGTACCTCCCGAGGACTTCTGGACGAACAACGAATGATCAGCATTGGGACCTCTTGAATCCCTGGTGTTCAATTAGGTTGGACAGCTTCTGGAACCACGCTCGTGGACTCTGTTTAAGGCCATATATAGCCTTGTGAAGTCTACAGACCATATGCTTCTCCCCCTCAGCAGTAAACCCGGGTGGCTGCTGCATGTAGACTTCCTCCTGTAAGTCCCCGTACAGGAATGCGTTCTTGACATCTAGCTGAGAAATGCTCCAGTCACGAACCACTGCAACAGACAGGAGGATACGGAGAGTCGAGTGTCTCGCCACTGGAGAGAATGTATCCATGTAATCAACGCCATATGTCTGCGTAAATCCACGGGCGACCAAGCGTGCTTTGTACCTATCCAATGTGCCATCTGCGTGATATTTGACTGTGAAGACCCATTTGCAGCTCACAACGGATGCATCAGGAGGTGCAGGGACCAAAGACCATGTGCCACGGGACTGCAAGGCTCCCATTTCTTCTTCCATAGCTAACCTCCAGCATTCACTCTTCAAGGCTTCCTGGTATGTCCGTGGTATGTCCACGGAAGACAAAGCTGTGGCAAACTTCTGGAAATCACCTGTAAGTCGGTGAAAGGAAACTTGTGAAGCAAGTGGATAGGATGCACACTGTCGTCTCTGTTTCCGAATAGCAATCGGAACATCAAGATCATCATCTGGGTCCGCCTGTGAGGAGTCATCCTGCATATGTACCAAACCTGACCCGTCATTAGTAACATCATCTGAACATACCTGAGGCGTAGTGATTGGCTCATGAGCTGCCTGAGCGGGACCTGACCGACGCGTATAGTGGTTAGGAAATGGTGATATGATTCGCCGTGGAATGGGTGGAGGTGGAGGTGGTGGTGGCGGTGGTGCTGGCATGGGAACTGACACAGGAGACGAGTCAGGTGACAAACAAGTAGGTGGTGGTGGAACCAAAATATCATCAGTGGTGGTGGATGGTTCCATTCTGTCCCCAGCTGGTGAGAAATACATAACCGACTCGAAGAAAGTGACATCCGCACTAACAAAATACCTGTTGGTTGTAGGATCATAACATCGGTATCCCTTCTGGGTTCTGGAATACCCAACGAAGACGCACTTGACTGCTCTTGGAGAGAGCTTGTCAAGTCCAGGAGATAGACGATGGACAAACGCCACAGCGCCAAAGACACGTGGTGGCAGTGAGAATAGCTCCTTGTCCGGAAAAATAAGTGAAATGGGTATCTTCTCTCCAAGGACAGAGGACGGCATTCTATTGACCAGATAGCATGCAGTAAGGACAGCATCCCCCCAGAAAGAAATAGGAGCACAACTTTGAATCAACAAGGTACGAGTGATATCCAAGAGATGGCGATGCTTTCGTTCCGCCACACCATTTTGTTGGGACGTATATGCACAGGTGGTTTGATGAATAATACCCTTCAATGACAGAAATTGAGAAAGAGAACGCGTACAAAATTCCAGGGCATTATCAGTCCGAACATATTTGACAGATGAAGAGAAAACATTCTGCACTTCATTAATCAAATTTTTGATAACATCTCCTGTTTCAGACTTATTCTTCAGAAGAAAAACCCAAGAGACACGAGAAAAGTCATCTACTACCACAAGATAAAACCTGTGCCCCTGGTGATCGGGAACACGACTCGGACCCCATATATCTATATGTAACAACTCAAAAGGGGAGCTACTGCTCCGACTCTGACGACCTGGAAAGCTCGACCTGTGATGCTTTCCTAACTGACATGTTTCACAACGAAACGACGAACTTGGAGAGATCTGGGGCAGAAGATGGCGCATCTTCTGGAGCGGAAGGTGACCAAAACGAAGATGCCAAATGTAAGGTGAGACTGGTCCAGCTGAGTGAGTGGAGATGCCAGCATAGGATTCCCGAACCAGCCGATATAGACCGTTCTGCTCAGAGCCACAGCCAATCACCTTGCCTGTGAGTATGTCCTGAAAAATAAGAGAAGACGGGTCAAATATAGCACGACAATTCAAATCCTTTGTAATCTGACTAATAGACAACAAATTCAGTGAGAACTCAGGGGCATGTAAAACATTCTGTAGCTGCATAGTGGAGGATAAGAAAACCTCCCCCTGGCCAACAAGGGGTGAGTGGGAACCATCTGCTATCTGTACTGAGCGACCTGGAGGAATAGCCCTGTAGGCCTGTAGTCTTCCTCTATCTCGACAGAGATGATGTGTAGCCCCGGAATCTATAACCCAGTCAGATATATCATGTGAAGGTATGAGGGCTGATGATCTACCTGAAGAACTGGCTGCGGCGGATGAACTGGCAGAGGCTGTGGCAGCAATATCTGAAGAGCCACCAGATGAATCACCAGAAGAATGTGGCATAATATCACGGAGACGGGCCACGAGTTCGTCAAATCTATGATCTGCCGTAGACGGTAATGGAGACTGTGAATGCTCTGCAACCCGTGCCGATGCTGGGAACCCATGCTTTGAGTAGCATGTCTCCTCTGAGTGTCCAGTTCTGTGACAATACGAGCACATCTGACTGACTCGGCCGCCTCTTCCTGGAGGTCCACGGCCACGTCCACGACCACGCCCAGAAGGTGGTCCACCTCTCCCCCGCGAAGCTGCCATCGCAGATGGGGGTGTAGTAGAAGAGCTGGATGAAACTGGAATACGACTGAGCCTCCTGTAGACATCCTCCACTGGAGGAATGACTGCATCTGCTAAAATCTGTGACCGTGCAGCATCATACTCAGGATCGAGGGTAGCAAGTAGAATGCCCATCATAGTGGCGTTCCGAAACGTCTTCTGCTGCTCCGGAGTAGCAGTCAAAGGAATGGTACTGTAAAGCTTCTCGAACATCCCTCTTAGGGATGTGTATAGAGAATGGAGAGGTCTGCCGGCCTGCTTCATCGTAAAGATGTCATGTTGAAGCTGCAACATCTTTGTCTCATTTCGCACCTGCGAATATGTAGCGGCAAGGATGTCCCACATCGCCTTAGCAGTGGGCTGATGGAGGACATCATTAGCTATCTCCATCGTCAACGTACCAGACAACCATACTTTTGCGTAAGCATCATCGGCCTCCCATGAGGCATAGATCCCTGTCTTCTCCGCAGGCTCATCCTCGGTAAGAATGTGTTTCTTACCATTTGATTTCATGAGACTCATGAACTGCATAGCCCATAGCTCATAGTTAGACCCGTCCATCTTCACTATTGGCGCCGGACCTTTGAATGCGCCGGTGGAGGGCAAATCGACTTTCGATTCTGACATACTGCTGCTCGAAGAAGACGAGGGGATAATAGACACTGTGATGAATGTCTACACCAACTGCATTGGATTTGAGTACGTGTGTAGACTTTTACGCACTCAAATCCATAAACCGGAGGAAGAGGGGTCTAGGACACGCCTCGAAGGAAGCTTACAGCCCTTGAATCGCCTCGAAAACGGCGCCTATGGACTGCTGGAGGCTATGGAAGCCCTACGGCGGCAAAGGGGGGTGCCGCTGGGGCGCCAAGGGCCGCAGGGGCGGCTGGAGGGTGCCGCGGGGGCGGCTGGAGGGTGCGGCTGGGGCTCGAAGAGCCGCTGGGGCGGCTGGAGGCGGCAGAAGGGGCCGCTCGGACTGCGGGGGGTCCCGCTAGGGCTTCTCGCGGGACCCGCTAGGGCGGCGGGGCCGCTGACTTGTGCGGCTGGGAGCCGCTGGGTGGTGCAGCGGCAGCGGAGGAGGCCGCTCGGAGGTGCAACGGCTGGGAGCCGCCGTTGGGAGACGAGAGAAGAGGAGGGGCGGCGGGTGGGGAAGGGAGGAGAGCCCTAAGGCGGCTCTGATACCATGTTAGAAGAAAGGAGTCTTCGTTCTGATAATAAGAAAACCCTAGGCTCTCTTATATAGGGAGAGACCGTAAGGGTAAATTACATGGATGTCTAAATAGAAGAGAGAAATAGAAACAAGGTACATAAACATATAATAATAGGAGAAACTATCTCTACAGAAACATGGGTAAACCATTGGGTATGATGCGTAAGCCTCATACCATTTGAGGGGTTGACACACCAATTTCCTCCCGACCAAAGTGGCGGTGTGGATCTCACCTCATGGTTTTTGTGGTGGTCTTGTGATCACTGTCTTCTGCAGTTTTGCTATACTAATTCCATTGCACCTTCTCCCCTTAAAGTCTCGTCCCCCCTCTCCTCCTCACTTCCATCGAGCATTGTTGCACATTTTCTATTAAATAAATGCAAATTAGATTTATATTTTACTATGGATTAATGATTGGATTCATTAATGATTAGATGATTTTTATAATTATCCTAAATAATTAATAGTCTGGTCGTAGTGTGGTAGTGCAATGATTGGATTCTCTATTATGATCTTTCTCAAATGAGATGCATTAAAGGTGAGGAAATGTATGTGCTTGTTACTCAGAATGACATAGAGACTAGATGGAAGCAATATTTCCATAATCTTTTCATTGGGGAAGGGAATAAAGAGATCACTTTGGGAGGTCTAGCTTGTAGTGAAAGGTACCTAAATCGTGCAAGCTATAGATGGATACAAAGGAAGCAGAGGAGGCTTTGAAGGTTATGAAATCTGGGAAAGGTGTAGGACCTGATGACATTCCTATAGAAGTATGGAGAGTTCTAGGTGGACATGGTCTGACTTGGCTCAAAAATTTATTCAATGTTATTGGCAAAGCAAGAAAATGCTTGAAGAATAAAGGAGAAGCATCGTTGTGCATCTTTATAAGAATAAAGGAGACATTCAACGAATTATAGAGGTATCAAACTGATGAGTCACACTATGAAAATTTGGAAACGTGTGATTGAAAGAAGGTTAAGGCAAGTTTCCAAAGTAAGAGAAAATCAGTTTGGATTCATGCCAGGTCACTCAATCATTGAAGTTCTCCACTTGTTGAGGAGATAATGGAGATTTATAGAGCTAAAAGGAATAACCCACAGAATTTTTATTGATTTGGAGAAGATTCATGATTCAATCCCAGGAGACGATAACATTTAGAAGAAAGATTCTTTTAGATACTTGGGATCTATTTTACAACAATTTGGGGAGATTGATGGAGATGTTACTCATAGAATAAGCGCAGACTGGCTAAAGTGGAGAGGTATTGTTCTTTGTGATAAGAAAATCACTTTAAAAGTCAAAGGAAAGTATTACAAAGCAGTTGTGAGACATGGTATGCTCAATGGATTAGAATGTTAGCCTGTGAACCATAGACACACACAGAGAATGACAATAGCAGAAATGAAAATGCTAAGATGAATTTGTGGTCATACACAGAAAAATTGGTTTCTAAATGTTGCGATCAGAAGGAAAGTTGGTGTTGCTCCAATCAAGGTTGTAAAAATTGGTAGCCAGTACTCGATTTGTCGGGTCACGGACTAAGGATTAATCAACAGTCAGGCGGCTAATCGGATTTAGTCGAACTTTAATCGGTTTTGATTTTTTAATTATTTTTTTGAAGCCTCAGAGAGGGGGTATCTTGCATAGGTGCCCGCCCCAAATTTTATTAAGAAAAGAGAAAAAAAGTTTTACGAAAAAAGAAAAAGAAGTTACAAGATCCACGAGTCTACCGGACGCTTAAAGTGATTTTTTAATTATTTTAAATACATAAATCATTTTTATACATATATTCTTACATATTTACATAGATTTGTACATTTTTATTCTATCATAATGAAAGAAAAGAAATAATTAAATTTAAATAAAGCATTAAGCGTATTAGAATAAGTTTATTTTTAAAAAATAAAAATAAAAATATGGTATCTCCAAGCAACCTCATCGGAAATAGTCAATACTTGGTCGGCCTCCCCACCGACTAGACTAGTCGGGCCAGTAGGTCGATTTTTGCAACACTGGCTCCAATAGATGATAAGATGAGAAAACCACTGAAGTTGGCTTGGCCACTTGCAAAGGAGGTCGACTGATGTGCCGGTTAGAAAATGCGAGATTTGCGATGTTGAGACAGCTAAGAGAGGGCGAGAAAAGCTCAAAAAGTGTTGGAATGAGACTATCCGAAAGGATCTTAGTAATCTAAGCTCGAGAATGACTCAAGATAGATATGAATGGGGGCAAAGAATCCATGTAGCCGACCATACTTAATATATGAAAAGGCTTTGTTGTTGTTTATGCTCCCTACAATAGAGTTTAATTATAAGAATTATCAATGGTTTTATGATAAATAGATGAGAAAACTACATTAAATTCCTGATCATAAATCTGACTTACATTATGTAAATTATGCATTATATCTTCTAATAAAGTAACATTGTTAAAATATGACTTACCTTGACCAACCGTGCCTATTCCATTAATGTGACCATTGTGGTTGTTCCTAAATGTCATCATTCTCCTTTGAATTCTGGTCTTATAAGTAGTCCTTCTCTCCACTCATATATTTTGAATAACTTGAATCGATGATCCATTCTCCTCTTAAGTTAGTTTACGAATGTACATAACTGAGTGCTGATTTTTCTGATTTCTGCTTGTTAGAGTTATTAGATTTACATTTATGTTTGTAACTCTTCGGGTTGCGTAACCTCCCGTGACCCTTCGGGTTCCGTAACCCCCCGTGACCCTTCGAGTTCCATAACCCCCGTGACTCTTCGGGTTCCATAACCCTTGTACTCTCTAGGGTTTTCTCTCTCTATAAGAGACCCTAGCTCTATGGAATAAACATCTCATTTTAGTTCCTCTTCTCAACATGGTATCAGAGCAACGATCCTAGATCAAAGCCTAATACCCTAAATCCGTCGCCACCACCAACCCTCTCTCCGCCAACAAGGAGGGAGGGCTGGACCTCCTGCGTTGTTTGTGGATTTGATAGTTTCGTGCAAGGCAGTCCGAGTTCCCAGCAGCACCAACTGCCACCTCCTCTTTGTTGGAGCTTCAGAGATGATTCTTCAGGATGTCTCCTGCCAGACTACTACTCAGATCATCCGTCTTCATCGGGCATCGATTTCTTCATCAGGGCGTATACTTCTTTTACGACCCGAATACTACTCCGCATTGGACTTCTTCTTCTACAATGATTCTTCTCCAGGCACGATCGAGATATGTTCCGGTGACCTGCATGCACGACAAAGATATGTTCCGGTGACATGATATCTCAACGACTCTACATGCATGGCAGAGATATGTTCCGATGATATGAAATCCGCAGACCCGTCCTCGAGCGAGGTCTTCTACCAGCAGCGGATATATGACCTTATGATGCTTTGTGTGAAGATGTGGTGTATACTTTTTCTTTTTGTTACAAGCTATAGCTTTCTCAGCTCCAGCTTGAGGGGGAGTATTAGAGTTATTAGATTTACATTTATGTTTGTAACCCTTCGGGTTGCGTAACCTCCCGTGACCCTTCGGTTTCCGTAACCCCCCGTGACCCTTCGAGTTCCGTAACCCCCCGTGACCCTTCGGGTTCCATAACCCTTGTACTCTCTAGGGTTTTCTCTTTATATAAGAGACCCTAGCTCTATGGAATAAACATCTCATTCATATCTCTTCTCAACACTGCTCTTTATCCATTTTGTGACAGTAACTAGGGCCATTTGTTGAAATCTAGAATGCGGAAGCGAATCGATAAACAAAGCAGGGAAATAAAGAAAGAATAAACGTGGAACACAAAGATTTTACATGGAACCCTACTCCTTAAGGAGCGTGATGAAACCACAGGAGAAGGCCTCAAAGGGCCTTATCTTCTTATTATAATTTCTCATTGAGTACTGGGGGTGTTGGGCTTCTTATATAGCCCCACGGACATACCAGAGTCCCGCAGATATTAGATGTGGGACTAAATATGAGTGGGTGATAATTGGATCTTGAAGAGATTTAATTACCACTCTATTACATTCTCCAACACTCCCCCTCAAGCCGGAGCTGAGAAAACTGCAGCTTGCAACAAAAAGAAAATGTATACATCACATCTTCACACGATACACCTGAGAAGTACATATGTCCGTTGCTGGTAGAAGACCTCGCTCGAGAATGGGTCTGCAACTTTCAGGTCACCGGAACGTATCTCTGTCATGCTTGTAGAGTCGCTGCGATAATAGGTCACCGAAACATATCTATGTCATGCCTGCAGGTCCTCGAAACGTATCTCTGCCGTTGGTGGAGAATAATCACAGTGGAAAAAGAAGTCCAACACGGAGTAGTAGTCGAGGATAGAACCTAACAAATTAATCGATGCTCGGTGAAGACGGATGATTGCAATAACAGTCTGGAGTGCCAGCTCTCAGTCTTGGTCGGGCAGTAGAAGTCCTGAAGAATCCATCTCTGGCTCCCCCTTTCTCCCATACTTGATAGAATAAAGAGCATGGTGCATCAAGTTGGGAGAAACAAAACATGCATTTTTTGTGCTTCTTTTTTTGTACATATCATTTTTTGTAGCCATCTCTTTTTTTTCTCGGCTATTTTTTTCGTAGAGCTTACTTTTTTTGGTACGATCGCCTCTTTTTTCCCCCTTTTCTTTTTTTTTTGCAAATCGACCCTTTCTCATTCGTCTTTTTTTTGCTCTATTTATTTTCTTTTGTTCTTCCTTTATTTTTTGAATACAGAGTCCATTGGGCCTAAATCAATTCATGCCCACAGTTGGGCCCAAAACAGTAAGCAACAACTCTATGAAGTTGGGCCCAATGTGGGCCGCACAAAAAATAGTAAAATACCTGTTGGAAAAGAAAAGAGCCCACCCATGTGTTTAGTACCACATGGGGGAGCGGTCACTGTTGGGTCTGTCCGTGGGGCTATATAAGGAGCCCCACACCCCCTGTACTCATTGAGAACTTCAATAGAAGAAACGCCCAATTCAGGGGCTTCTCCCGTGGTTTCATCCCGCTCCTCTCGGAGTAGGGTTCCACGTTAAAATCTTTGTTCTTATTGTTCTATCTTTATTTACGATTCCGCTTCCGCATTCTATTTTTCTACATGGTATCAGAGCGGGTCGATTCTCGTGGAGTTGTTCTTGAAGTTATCTTTTGTTTTCGAGATTCGATTGTCAGTTTTTTTTAAAAGGGAATTATTATTCTCATGCTCGTGATCGAAGCCGATTTCCATCTTTAGTCAAGATCTACGGTTCAATGTCTTGAACCCTAGTTTCAGGCATCTTCAGTCCTATATGCAGAGGCGGCAGCCTTTCGTAAAATCTTGATGACAGGCCGATGCATCTATCGAAGAAGGTGCTCCAGATGGCCGCCCCATCCATCCAGGTTGCGCCCAGGCGGCGGTCCAGATGGCCACCTCCTTGAAGCCTGTCCAGGCGGCATCACCTCTCCAGCCGCACGAAGTAACCTCCCATGGCTGCGCCTCTAGGCGGAGCCCCGAAGAAACCCTTGGCCATGCCCCCCTCCCTACCGGGGCGGCTCCTCCAAGCGTGCATCAAAGGAGGCGCCAATTCAGCAAATCCAGCGAATCCAGACGCATCATGGCGCCTAGCGGCGCAAACTCCATGCGAGACCCATGGCGCTGCATCCTCCGCTTCTTCGAGGCGAGCCCTAGCCGCACCTCCAGGATCTCGCGCCACTCCTCCATCTTCAGCAGGTAGTGTCCCCTCCAGCGATGGCTCCTCTCCCATACTGGGCGATTTGCGAAGGCGATCTCCATCACACAAGCCCAAGTCTATATCGCTTCCAGGCGGCGATTCCTAACGTGCTTCCCTCCTCCCTTTGGCGGCGCCCTCTTCTCCCCATCACGTGGTCCGCACAGGCGGCAGTCCCCTCCTTCCCAAGCTTCAAGCTCCTGGCGGCGATGGCCATCCCGCTTCCCACATGCGGCGTGTCCCTCCAGCGACTCCTTCGATCCCAGACTCACGCCGCTTCCAATCGCAGATCTCGCGCGCAAGCCTCCAGATCTCGCACCTCCTACAGCCGCACAAGCCTCCAGATCTAGCGGTGGCGGCTGGTGCGTGAAACCCCCAAGTGTGGGGGCTGTTATTGCGTGAAGAGGTTCCTCCGTGGGAACCCTACGGGCTGAGGCCCGTTAAAAAAAATAGCGGCGGCAATGGAATAGCCCCGTTTGGGCGGCATCGTGCGTGTTAAGGGTTACGGGAACCCTAAGATCTGTATGGATCGAGGCCCAGCATTAAAAAAAAGGTTATTTTGTGTGTACATGTCCAAGTGGGCCGTTGGAAAAAATGAAAGAAAGCAAGAGAAGAAAAGAGAGGGAAGCCAAGGGGGCTGTGCCGTGAGTTAAAAAAGGGGGGGGAGATTTGTTTAAAAAAAAGAGGGAGATGTTCTGTAAAGCCCAGATGGGTTGATGCATTATTTTAAAAAAAAGGTCGCGTACAAAAAAAAACAGTACGTATTTCAAAAAAAAGGCGCGTACAAGGAAAAAGCCGTACGCATATGCTAACAAAAAAAAATAATTTTAAAACAAAAAAAATCGAGAAAAAAAAGGAAAAAAAATCGCGTACAAGGAAAAAGTCGTACGCATAAAAAAAGGTGATTCATGTTTGCTTCTCCCAACTTGTCTATTATTTTCATTATTCTCACAAGTTTGGGAGAAAGGGGGAGTAAAAGCCATATGCATCCTACATCATTGACTGACAGACCAAACACTCCGGATTTCACAAAATATCAAGTCATCTTCACTGTGCATCGATCTTCGTCGTGGTGTCTCTATCCTCGACATCGACTCCGCACTGGATTTGTTTTCTTCAAGGCACGATGGAGACAAAGTCCGGTGACCCGCAGGCACGACTGAGACAGAGATCCGGTGACCATGCAGGCACGACAGAGACAGTCCGGTGACCTTCCAGGCACGACAGAGATACGTTCCGGTGACCTGATATACCCGTCAGCAAGCGGGTTTGTCTACCAGTTGCGGATACATACATTTATTGTGGTGATTTCAAGTGAAGATGTAATGATGTATATTTTTCTTTATTGTTGCAAGTTGCAGCTGTCCCAGCTACCAACTTGAGGGGGAGTGTTGGAAAAGAAAAGAGCCCACCCATGTGTTTAGTACCACATGGGGGAGCGGTCACTGTTGGGTCTGTCCGTGGGGCTATATAAGGAGCCCCACACCCCCTGTACTCATTGAGAACTTCAATAGAAGAAACGCCCAATTCAGGGGCTTCTCCCGTGGTTTCATCCCGCTCCTCTCGGAGTAGGGTTCCACGTTAAAATCTTTGTTCTTATTGTTCTATCTTTATTTACGATTCCGCTTCCGTATTCTATTTTTCTACAATACCAAAGACATAATATTGGGCATAACCTTTGGTTGATCTGCCGTTGTATTATTTAGGGTTTTCATCCCCATCGATGGGTACCTAACCTTATCCGTGGTCACACACCGCTGTTGGTGGGACGACTTCTCCCAGACTGTCGCCACCATGGGCTGGACCTTGATCGCGACCGCCATGGAGTAGATTGCTCAGGAGGACCCGTGAAGGAGGTAGGCTGATTAATTCTCTGCCTGAAGGGTACGAGCAGAGGTTCAACTCTGCTGGAGAAGGTTGGAGATGGTGTGGCGCTGATCACTGGGGGGAGGCCACCCTAAGGGTTCGTTTGGTTGCAGGGTTGGGCAGGGTTGGGTTGGGTTGGGGTACCCTGATGAATCCTCATTCATCACTCTTTATTCTTTTATTTTAGCTATTAATCTTTGCAAAAAACCATGTTGATACTTGTAAATAGAATAAATTACCAAATTGCATGCATTGTGTAAATAGCAATAATTATCATGTTTTTGTGCGAAAATAAAAGAACAAAGAAATAAAGAAAAAGAGTGAAATATTTAGAATAAATATAGAGTGACCTGAACCCAAGAAAGGGTCCAATATGGGCCCGATCGCCAAATAAAATAAGTAGAGAGAGATAAGGCAACTCAACCTTGTATAAAACCCCCTCTTATGTATATATTTTATTTTCATAAAAATAAAAATATGTTTCTCTTATTTTGTATATATTTGTAAAAATAAAAATAAAAATAAGAAAAAGAAAATAAAAACAAAAATGAAATAATTTCTCTCTCTCACCCTTGTATATACCATGTACACATGTACCTATATCTATTTATTTTACCCTTGTAAATAAACAATAAAAATAAAATAAAAATTATTTTATAGCCCAAATTTTATGTTGTAAATAAATAAAATATAAAATTGGGATAATTGTACACAAATAAACTAATTAAAAATAAAAATGTAAAATACATAGGTATTTATACCTGTATATAATATTATATTATGTATATACATAAATTTATTTTTCAAAAAAAATAAAAATCACTAAAAAATAATTTGAAAAATAATAAACATTTTTCATGTTGTAAATATTTTGAAATAAAATCATTTTCTATTTCTAACTTAATTTATAAATAATTTCCATTTGCTGAATTCTGATTGGTCCACGGGGGAGTGTTGACCCCCGGTCAACTCCCCCCCTGGACCACTTTGCACCCGGATCTTTGTGCGACCCGATTTCTCCAAATATTCGCGCCGCGAACCGATCACCATCCTTCCAAACCCCGGGCTCCGATTGTCGAGCAAACATTCGCGATTTACGCCCGTTCTTTCCCTTAGGGGTCCGCTCCTCGGAATACGCGCCCGATCTCCATCTGTCTCGGACCCCTGCATGTACAAAGCTCAGACCCCAGCCGCCATTTCACGGATCTTTGGCCATTGCCTTCGGCTCCCAGGACCTCCATTCCCTTGCCTTGAGTGACAGCGAGCGTGAGGGATTGTTGCAGCGAGGAACGAGGCGCTCTAGCCCCAGATCCGGCGACCCACATCGTCGTGCTCCGCCACCGACGAGCTCGAGCCTCTGGAGGCGTCGCTCCATCGAGGCAAGGACACTAGGAGGAAGCTGACCTCCAGCCTAGACGTGTTCACCCATCGGGTACCTTCGATAGCCTTTAGACCTCCGTAGATTTTCAATTTTCAAATTCCGACCACCGACGTTCACCGCCCATTTCCTGACGCTCTGATCACCCATTTGCCCATCCGACCACACCTTCACCTTCGCGAGACTCCTCCCACCTTCTTCGCCCCTTCAACCACCCTGGTTCGCCCCAGAACCGGGTTACGACTCTTCTCCTCCGCCGCTCGCCGGAGAGCATCGCTCCGACTCCCCCGATCACCCATTTCGCCCGTAACCGGGTCGAGGCACTTTGCCCTCGACCCAGTGAGCTTCCTGTACAAGTTTGAAGCCCAACAAACCTCATCTGGAGGTCCAAACGTCGAAGAACAGGAGCTCCAGGTCTCCTCCGTCGTCGGAGCACCTTGGTCGCTCCCGGCCTCATCAGAGACCTCCACCAGCTGCGGACGACCGAGAGCTTTCTTTTCCCCATCTCAGCAGCACCGGAGGAGCCCTCTGGCGCGAGCAACGGTCGGGCGAAGTTCGCCGGCGACCAGTTCTTCCAGGCAGCTCCTCCGCCGTTCGATCGAGTCTCTTTGCCAGATCTCCACCATCCATTCGCTAGGGGCTCTCAGCTGTCCGATCCATCTGCGGATCAGATCCGAGGCGTTGATCATCGAAGGGGTATCTAGTCACCACAGCCGTCCGATCTTACGTGGACCGCCTTCAACCGTTGGATCATAATAATAAGGGTAATTTGCACTTAGGCCCTTCGCACTTTCATATTTCAGTTTAGTCCTGTAAATAAGTGTCGTAGTTGTTTTTATTTGGATAAATTGTACTTTGGACCTTGGATTTTTAGTATTTGCATTTTAGTCCCTCTGTTTGTGGAACACGTGCTTCGTCACGTGATATTTATGGGACATTTACATGTATGGGCTTGGGTTATTGAATGTTATTGTTTGAAGTTTTAGTTTAAATATTTGCATTTATGCCCCTGTGCGTGATGGATTAGAACATGTGCTGATTTTAATGTAAAATTTACATTGAGCCCCCTACAGTTTTCACACGTGTTACATTTAAGCCCATGGAATTAGTTTTCTTTGCACTTTGGTCCCTGTGTGCTGTGCTATTTCTATTGGTTGAATAAAATATCAAATCAACTCTAAATCTCTTGAAATTTGGACACGTGGCCCCTGCTACTTTGTAAAAATTTCATTGATTTTTTGGGACAATTTTGTTTTGATTTTATATTTTTAAAAATTCAAAAACTCTCATTTTTGCTATTGTTTCAATTTAAAAATCAACTAAAAATATTAAAAACTCTTCAAAAATTCTAAAAAATTGTAGTGTGTTTGTTTTTGTGCCCTGTTGCTTCGGTCCAAATTTTGTTGTATTTGGACTTATAAAACCCCTAAAAATTAAAAAACCCTAAAAAACTTATAAAAATCATTTAAAATTCTTAAAAATTCAAAAAAATACAATTTCTTTTTCCTGAGTTAGCTCTTTTTTTTACTTTCTCATAAAATTATCTCCAGATTTGTAGAGGCTATTTTTATATTTTTAAATAGCCTTTCAAATTTGGTTGCACATTAGTTTTTATTTTCAGCCTTCTTTGATTTTTAGAAAATTCATTAATAATTATAAAAATATGAGAAAATTACCAAAAACCCTTGAAAAATTATAAAACCCAAAACATTTTTATTTTAATTTTCTGACTTGATTTGTGTTGTTAAATAATTAGTTGATTATGCTCTTTTTGGCTTGTTTTATATTTTCTTCGTAATTAAAAATCACAAAAAAATTTAAAAACCCATAAAATCCAGCAAAAATATTTTCTTCTGTTTATTTTGATTTTCGACTACTTCGTAGGCCTCGAGCCAATCCGTGCTCCTTGAGTTCGACCCTGGTTGCTATACCAGGTTAATTAAAATAACGAGACTGCTATTTGAGCTTTGTGTTTGATTTTCTTTATTTGGTGGTCTTCTTTTCTTGATTGACCTAATCTCGAAATTCGGGTCGCAATGACCCGTGTTTTTACTTTTACCCGGATCTTGAGTATTTTTCTGTCATCATACCCCTGTGAATAGTAAACTGTGAGGAGGATTGGGAGGGTTGGAAGGAGGGGTACCCCGGGTTGGGCCAACGCAACCCTGCCCAACCCTGCAACCAAACGAACCCTAAGCGTGTCGTCTGCTGTCTGAAGGAGGTGGTTGTGCGTGACATGATCTGGAACTAGAGGCTGGAGAGCACCACAATCCTTTGTGAACATGCACTGCAGCTTGCTCGTGCATAGTTGGTGCTACGTGTGGATGGGTGCCTCATGGACACTTTTTTTTGGCATCGAATCATCAAGGGTCGTAGATGTCCCCCTAGGATGTGTAGATTTCAAGAGGAACCCTAAAATATGCTGTCGCCCTCTCTGCAGCATGAAGATCTAGAGTTCGAGGAACCCTAAAAGATGGATGAACCTGAATTTCCAAAACTCTGAATAAATCAGGAATAATCGTTCTTCTTGATCAGAGAAAGACCATGCATGGAGGAGAGTCCAATAGGTAGAAAAATTTAGGGTTCCAAGATAGGAGTCATCGTAAGCATGCTGGAGAAGATTCAACGACACCAATTTCAATAACATGAGGATATTAATCATAATGAGCCAAATTCCTAAGTAGTACCTTGGATTTACTTAAATCCCCAGGTACTACGAAAAGTTTTTTTACACCAAAGCTACACTGGTGTCGCATGTTGAACATGCGGCACTTGAAATGTTTTTTTAACCTCGAAACTACAGAGGTAGCGCATCTTAAAGATGCGATATAAGGTGACCTCCCTGGATTACTTTCGGGATAGTTCCAGGAACTTTCTCACATAGCGCATGTTAAACATGCGCCATATGAGAAACTCCCTGTAACGATTCCAGGAACTTTCTCACATAGCCCATGTTAAACATGCGCCATATTAGAAACTCCCTGGAACGATTCCATGGTTTTTCTCATATGGCGCATGTTTAACATGCGCTATGTGAGAAACTCCCTGTAACGATTCCAGGAAGTTTCTCATATGGCGCACGTTCAACATGCGCTATGTGAGGTACTTCCTGGAAAAAAACCCAGTAATTTTTGCCGATAACCCTGCTTAAACACGATTTACCAATCACTTTAACCCAATATTTCCTTGAATTTCTTTCGTACTTGTATCTTTACTTACAAAGGGCCATTCTTCCTAAGAAATACACGTCTCGACAATCCCATAAGTGGGTTATTGATGCACACACATTCACAAAGGATATATATTGATGCACAAACACAATCACACAAATAACATATATTAAATTGTCCACAGATACATTTTCCTATTTGTCGCACATTAACAACTACAAAATGTACAACTCAACGCCTTCTCCTATGCTGATATGTTCTCGTTGTATCACGAAGATGGAAGGGTAACAAACGGTTCGTCTCGTCTATCATGTTGATTTGCTAGGGTCCTGCACCGTCTTCGTCGAAGGTAGGCATCGGTGGCGGTGTAAGTGTGCAGTAAGTGGGCTGCGTTTCTCTAGTGTCGATGCCTTGCCTCAACGGTGACTGCGACGTTGGCATGTCGTCACGTGGTCGCTCGACAACCGGTGTGACGAAGTCGCTCTCCAATTCCATTGACGTAAGATCTTCATCTGCCCCAGCTGCTGCCTCATTGTCTACGGGTTCTGCTACCGGTTCACGCGCTCTTCCTCGACCTCTTCCTCTTCCTCTTCCTCTTGCTCTTCCTCGCCTGGTCTTCGCCTGAGCCACATCAGCATGGTCTTCATGTATTGTGACAGCATCTGCGAATTGAAATTCCAACCATTGCTTCATTTCCGCTTTTGCTTGTATTGCAGTCTCGCGACATTCCTCATGTCCAATATCGTATATCCGGCCCCACTTGTCGAGCTGCATCAAAGGAAAAAAATACATATCGGCTAATTTGATGGAAACTTCTTGAAGTAATCATCCTAGCCAGAGCACTTACGTTGCTTGCCAAAGTTGTACCTAGCCGTCCAACAAATTTTCTTCTATTCATCCTATACCATTGCTTGTAGGCGGGCGTCGCGAAGATCCCATTGGATTGGTCGAGAGCAACGGCTTTGTCTTCCCGATCACCCCATTCGGCTATATGCAACCAATGTTTCATCCTCCAATCCACATACACCTTTCCCCTCAAGTCGATGGCGTGGAGTTCCTCGAAGGTAAAGCAAGGTTCTGGAATGTCTTGACGGTCGCCAAATTGTCTCAGAAATCGGTCCGGGAAGTAATACTCCACAATGTGAAAGTATATCAACGGTACACATGCCCTCCAAATGCTTTTGCCTTCAAGACAGTTGGCATGGAGACTTGCGCGGATGTCATCGGTATACGACGTCCACAATACCTACATGGAAAAATTGTATTTAGTTCAGTAAACTTTTTGGGTTGAAATTCAATTAATTTATGGATGCAAATTTACCTGTTCAGGTGATTGCATGTCGAAAGCGTCGCGGTATGGTCCCACAACGTGTGTTGGCTGCCTATGATGCGCAAATGTCGTTGCCCAACGAACCCCTAACGGGCGCCCGTGCCACTGTCTGCCTTCCCTCACGACAGGAGCAATGTGGGGGAAATGCTCCCATGCCTAGAGCTGAAGCAGTATGACCGAGCTTCCAATCTCCTCGGTCGCCATATCCGCCGCTAAACATAGGTGTATATATAGATACGCAAGTACGACGGATCCCCAGCTCAACATCCCAGAGTACTCCAGATCGTGCAGATGTGGTAGCGCAATAAGGGAAACCAATGATTTTGACTTGTCCGTGA
The DNA here is from genome assembly GCA_037367405.1 of Ottelia alismoides. Taxonomy (NCBI): domain Eukaryota; kingdom Viridiplantae; phylum Streptophyta; class Magnoliopsida; order Alismatales; family Hydrocharitaceae; genus Ottelia; species Ottelia alismoides. The sequence goes on along the minus strand of JAZKJV010010259.1, from coordinate 643,684 downwards.
ATAATACACCACCAAGTAACTGCAAGATGTAAGCACGAGCATGTCTTTGTAATACCATCTCATCTGCATCTTCTGGTAATTCTGCAAAATGGGTGAATAACCAACTGGCTAACACCCTGCTGCCAACGATCTCGGATGGAAGAGGCCTTACACCCAACAACTCTTCGCATGTATCCGCCCATGTAGCTCCAGGTGTAGTCTTTCCGGTAACAACATGTCCATCAATTCGTAACCCCATTATGAACGCGACGTCCTGCAAGGTGATGGACATCTCCCCACTAGCCATGTGGAAAGTATGCGTCTCGGGCCTCCAGCGTTCAACCAAAGCCGTTACCAAATGCCAATCAAGCTTGATGAATTCCAGCTCAGATATGCATCCAAAGCCCACTTGAGCTACATACGGTTGGAGTCGATCATCCAAAGGAATGCAGCGTACATGTGTCTCCCGACGTCGACAACACAACCATGAAGATTCCTACAACATAATTGTTATAACCAAAACGAGTAAAGATTTTTTTTTAAATGCCTTACATCGCCAGCCTAGACACGACGAGAACGATGTCGCTCTTGGAGAGTCAAAACAGATGGGTCAAGTGGGTCAGGATCCATCTGCAATTTAAAATTTCAATGTTAGAATATACATATGTGTTGTTATCAACCATTAGAAAAGAATATATGAAGAGAGTAATCATGCTGCAAATTAAAAGAAAAAGAAGCAAACTTACTCAAAACAGGACATTTGCGCTTGTTGTGACCTACGCCACCACAATTACCACATTTATTTCTATTCATTCCCGCCGTCTGCGCATTAGAGGTGGATGCTTGAGAATCGCTTGCGCTTTTATTTGGACAAATACGGTGTGTGTGACCCAGTATCCCACAAAACAAATAAGTATTTTGCCGAATCACATCTCTAACATCTATTTCATTATGAATTCTTGTTGTGCGTGGTCGACCTTTGCCGCGCTTATGCACTGGGTCAAGACGTAGTTCTGGATAGTCCAAAGGGGCCCACGTTTCCCGATCACCAATGGGAAAAAATTATCCTCCATACACTTTCTGTTGGTTTTGCCACGTGTACCATTCTCCAACATAGGAATCCACTTCTGCTCGACAGTTTGAAATGACCGCAATGGCGTGGGAACATGGGATACGGAAAAATTTTTTGAAGCCCAAAAAAGGGGGAAACACTCAATGGTGTACGCCCCAAAATTTATTTATAAGGAAAAAAACGGAAAAGAAAAGAAAAGATACAGCAGTTATCGCATACAATTAAGGAACCCAGTCATCCACCAGTCTCGCGGAGTGTATGCCAACATTTTCCTTGTAAAACCTTTGACCTGAGAAGAGAAGTGCATTTCTTCCAAGCCATACGGCCCACAGCGTTGCGACCGGCTTAGCGAGCTCCCGGCGATATCTGTTCTTGTTTTCCACTAAAGAGGCGCAGAAAGAGGCCAAATCCGATGTGCAAACCCAGGCCAAGTCCGCCTCCAACCAAATGGGACACGTCTTCGGGCATTTGAAGAAGAGGTGCTCAAGGGATTCGATCGCCCCATCACATAGGAGGCATCTATCAGAAATGGAGCCCAGCAGCCGTGCGCACCGGTCCCTCGTCATCAGCCTTTGCCTTCTGAAAAGCCACAAGAAGAATCCAACACATTCAGGAAGGCCCAAACCCCAAAAGAAAGCGCAATCCCGAAGTAGCGTATCCGAGCGCGAAAGCGGTGGTGTGCAGATCGCAGTGAGTGCATACTTGACCGAGAATGTGCCCTTACGCCAAACCCAATGGCCCCTTCTCGTAGACGGTGTTGCCACTTATTACATGTGCATTTACGTTGGAGCAAATTGACCGTGTATTGTTTGTTACCGCGAAGACCATATTACGTCCGTCGAACACCACTAGAAATCTCGAACAATATATATGGTTGCCTTTGTATATGCGTTACTGTGTGCCCGTTCGCAGCTGCGCTTCAACTGTTCAACTCTGTTGATGCGTAATGCGTGCATTTGCGTCCTGCAACAATGACTGCGCTTGCCTCTTCAGCATGCTGGTTAAAGTATAACACACAATTATAGAAAGTCTTCTCGATCAATGCAGAAATTGGCAAACAACGGGCATCTTTGAGAACAACGTTGTAGCTTTCACTCAGATTTGTAGTCATCTGACCAAACCTATAACCACCGTCATAAGCCAAGGTTCATTGCTCACGATGGCAATCATGAGTCGAAAACCATCTACCCATTTCTGTGTTCCACTCTTGTAGTTTCCTCATGAAGTAAGCGAACTTTCTACTAGTCGTTTGCAATGCTGCTGCTTGAACCAAGGCTTTCATGGAGCCGTTCTTGAAAACGCTATTGAAGTTGCTCGCGACATGCCTTGAACAGAATCGCCAATATGCAAAAGATTCTAATAAGTCCACATCAGCATCTTTCATAGCGGATTTTATTCCAGAATTCCGGTCGGAAATGATACATATTGGCCCAGCTCGCATGCCAATTACTTTGATACGTACCAACGATAGAAACTACTTCCATGAAGGACCGGATTCCTCGTCAACAATTCCGAACGCAAAGGGAACAATATGTTTATCCCCATCAATCCCGCATGCAATGAGCAATTTCTGTTTGTACTTCCCATACAAATGGGTTCCATCAATACTAATCAAAGGGCGGCAATATTTGAATGTTTCAATAGAAGGCCCAAATGCCCAAAAGTATCGTTCAAATCTACGGCAATGCGGTTTCCGAGGATCAGGATGGTCGCTGTATTCAATATCAATTTCAGTCCCCGGAATGGCAACCTTCATTGCATGCAATAGATAAGACATTTCAGCGTAATGCCCAAAAGCATCGTTCAAATCTACGGCAATGCGGTTTCCGAGGATCAGGATGGACGCTGTATTCAATATCAATTTCAGTCCCCGGAATGGCATCCTTCATTGCATGCAACCGATAAGGCATTTCAGCGTAAGACTTCTTCCAATCACCAAATACAATTCCGATTGCCTTCCTCTTAGCATCCCATGCCCTTTTCTTGGTAATCCAATAGTTGTACATCTCGTGGATGTGAGCTCTACAACTCGAAACACGAATATTAGGGTCATCCCTCACAAGAGTTAGCAAAGATCTGGACATGAATTTGTAGTCCAACTGAGGGTGATCCTGATTATCTGTAGGGTTTATAAAAGTGTGTGCTCCAACAACCTTAGAGATCACCTACAGTCCAATCTTTCTAAAATGTCCTCGTAAATACCAAATACATCCATTCGATCTATGTGTGCAAAAAACCGACCATATCAAGCTGGTGGATTCCTTGACAATGAAGTCATAGTGTGCCAGAATGTGATACTTCTTTATAGCATAAATCAAATCTTCCCTACATTTGAAGGTTCTGTCCTTGCGTATTTCATCAACGACGCCATCAAGTCGAGACTTCTTTCGAATGTCGTCTTCATAGGTTGAACGAGTATTGGATCCTCTCACCCCAAAAAAAGGTAAACGTGATACAATCTGCTGCGTGCTTTGTTCATCAACTCGGATCTCCTCGTCTACCACATTATCGTCGACATCATCTTCACTACCTTCTTCTAGATCATCATTGGTTCCCCAAGGGATGAAATCATCCAAAGCATGATTAACCTCTCGCAGCAACGAGTCAGTCATATGCCATTCCTGATCCGTACATGGCTGCGTTATAGGCACGTCAGTGTCAAAGGAGGGTTCCATGCTAGGGACAACTGTTGGTTGTGTGCTAGGGAAGATTGGTGGTTGTGTGCTACAGACAACTGTTGGTTGTGTGCTCGGGACAACGGACGGTCCCGTGTTAGTCACAACATTGGGGACTTCGCTCACATATACATCTTCAACAATATTGTCAGTAGGCATCGATTTCCAATGGTCCGAGCATACACAAAAACTCCCCGCACATCATCATCATCGACAATGGACAAAAATGATGGTTCTTCCCCTGGGCCTCGAGGGATGCGATGTACTAATCGGATTTTTTGACTATTGACATCCAGGTTGAACTTATGGTAAACCAAGTTCAACATCTCATCGAACACCATATTAGGCATTAAGATAAACCCCTGTACGTTGGTTGTCGAACCACCAATAAGCGTACCCTTCAAATGAAACATACAATACAACGGCTCCATTCCGACCTAATACGTGACATAACGTACAAGTAAAAAAAATACATTCATGAAATGAAGATTAATATGCATTTATATAATAAATAATCTCAAGAAAATCTTTTTACCAAGTCTCAATGTATGCAACAATGGCTAAGCCCTAGTAGGAGGCGGTGGCGGCTAGGACGGTACCGACCAAGGAAGCTACGGAAAAGGAGTTTTTCGCGAAGCTTGGAGTGATCAAAATGCAGGTTTGTGGGAGAGGGGGGGGCAAAGGTCGGGAGCTGGAGCACTTGGAGTCCGCGGGCGGCAAAGGAAGGTCGGGGAATGAGACGCGCGTGGGGAGGGATTCCGATAAGCGCGTGGTTTATTTAGTTCAAAAATCGCATATTTGATATGCGCTTTATTTATCGCATCTTCAAGATGCGCTACCTTTGTAGTTCGGAGGTAAAAAAAATATTTCAAGTGTCGCATGTTCAACTTGCGACACCAGTGTAGCTTCTGCGTAAAAAAAAAACTTTTCGTAGTACCTGGGGATTTAAGTAAATTCAAGGTACTACTTAGGAATTTGGCTCTAATCATAATAGAAAATAAAAAAACTTAAATCTAACCACAAAATCGAACTGCTCTGATGCCACGTTGAAATATAGAATGCGTAAGCATATCCATAAACATAGCAGGGAAATAAAGAAAAAATAAACATGGAACACGAAGATTTTATGTGGAACCCTACTCCCTAAGGAGCTGGATGAAGCCACAGGAGAAAGCCTCAAAGGACCGTATCTTATTAGAATTTCTCATTGAGTACATGGGGTGTGAGGCTTCTTATATAGCCCCACAGACAGACCAGAGTCTCACGGATAGTAGATGTGGAACTAAACATGAGTGGATGACAATTGAATCCTGGAGAGATCCAATTGTCACTCTATTACATTCTCCAACACCATTCCTTTAGATTTACATCGCTAGAGCTTACAAAACAATTTTGTAAAAAAATTTTTGGTACCCATCTTTTGGGTCTACCTTTGTTACATAACTTTCGACTAATTTGTCTAAGCAAATGTTGAGTGCTATTAGCTGTCAGACTTAATCAAAGACCTTCTTCTTAGTATTACTTTTAGTTTCTAACACCTTGTCTAAGTTATTGGTTCCCTTAGTAACCTTAGCTAAATCTTTTATTCCTCTACCGGTATTAGTCTTTAATTTGATTATTTCTATTCTAAGTTAGTAATATTTGTTCTAAAACTAGTTGCTTCTTTTTCCTGCATTTTTTTCTGACTTAAGTTTCTTACTTTCTTCCTTGAGCTTTTTATTTTCATTCTTTACCTTTTTATAAGAATCGAACAACTCGTTGAACGATTCTAATAATTTGGAATAAGTGGAGTTGGTTACCTCATCTTTTAGTATCCTTTAGTCTGAGGCATGCATCTTCATCTTGGGCTGATTCCAAGTTTGAGTTCGATTTAAGATCAGATGTGCTATCCAAGTAGCTTGGAATGCTCCTTTTTTGAATATTTTGAATTTCTTCTAATTTGCGTCTTTCCTTCTTCTTGTCTTTATCAGGTTCTTTCCTAAGGAGAAGACAATCCTTTCTGATGCATCTTTTCTTTTTTGTAATTGCAACATATGATGGGTTCTTCCTTTCCATCTTTCTTCAATTCGAACTTTTCTTGTTACTCAGAATTCTTTTGAATTTCCTCGTGTGTAGAACCATATCTTTATCATTTTCTCCCCCTTCACCCTCTCAGTTGATCTTTTCGACTTCAGCTTTGATTTTAAGTTTCTTTTTCCTTGATTCTTCTATTGGCGCCTTCTTGTTGTTCTTCTTGACTTCAAAGGGCATATGATTCCTAAGAGGTCATTCATCTTTGTTTCAGCGATGTTTACTTCTTCAATTGCTTTGACATTTTCATTGTCACTTGTCAATGTATTGGTAAGTTTAGCTTCCAACTTTCCAATCTATTCGGGCGGTGGGAGTCGGCTCCACCGGTGATGTTTCCAGAGTTTTTGCGGTTCTTTGGGCTATATGGCTTGGTAGAAATGATGTCATTTTCAAAGGGCAGCGTTTTTATTATGAAAATGTGGTGGCGCAGTGTAACGCTTTGTACAACTTTTGGGTATCCGGTTGATGTAATTTTTTGCATATCAATGGAATTTGCGGTGTGGTGACTCCCATCTTGGGAGTGCTCCCCCTTGTTTTTATTCAAAAAAAACTTTCCAATATTGTTCATGTTTTTTGCGAACTTGTATATCCTTAATCCTTTTGTATGGATCATCTTGAATCTTTAATACTCTTTGGTAAGCATTATGATTTTTGATCTATTTACCTTCCTGGTTCCTTCAAATTTAACCAAGAGTTTTGCCATATCTCATGAGTTGTCTTGCACTGCAATACCCGATTGTATTCTTCCATAGATAAATCACAATAAAATATGTTCATGGCTTTCGTATTTTTTCGATTCTCTAAATTTGATTTTCGCTGAAAACCTCGGTTCCTTTTGCAATGGTTGGTGTTTATGAAAAGGCCTTGATGTACATTCCATGGCTTCTAGTCTATATGCTAAGTAAATATTTCCATCCAGTTGTTGTACAATAGGAATAGTTACTACTGTCAAAATGATGCACAAGATTGAAAATCTTGCATCAGTAAAGGTAGCTATCGATCTATGTGTCATATTGCAAACAAGCAGTTGCGCCTTTTCGATTTATTCAGGTTCTAGTACTAAATTAAATTGATTAATAATAACAGGAAAGGGCTAGTCGTTAAATTGTGCAGTAAAAATAATGCAAGTTAAAAAATCAAATGTCATAAATGATATGGAGATTTTTTTGTGGAATCACAAACGGGCAAAACAGCGTGACTTATAACAATGTTCTATGTAACCTTCATTTCCGGATATTAATACAATGTGTGGTGACTCCCGACTCGGAAGCTTACCCTTTATTTGCTTCAAAAAAAGACAGTGGTCTAAAATTATCCCTCTGCACTTCCATCAGAATCACCTGTTCGCTAATCCTTACTACTTTAATCGGGAGTAATAAAACCCCGCTTACAGGATGTAGCATTCTTGAATAGCTCTCAAGAAAGTATTATACCTTTCGTGAAGGTTACCCACACCTTGGGTAGCTGAGATACAGAATCAATACAAGAGGCTTTATGTTAGATAAATTGAATTAAAACAAACCTATTAAACAAAAAAAAGCTTCCCTGATTGTTGCAGAGTGAACATGTAGAAGATTGGAACTCGGAGTTGAAAACAATGTGAGCTCGGAGTATTGAGGCACTGAAAGCAAGTGGGAGTTTGAGTGCTTTTGGATGCTATATAATGAGAGAGGTATGTAGATGAAGCTCTAGATAAACATCGGATGAGACCGATGAAGGGATGATGAATCCTCTTCCTTTTATGGTCAATGTTAAGGGAAAATTTTGTCGTTAAGAAAGAGGTGCCAAATCCAAAAGGATACATCGTAAGATTTATAATATCATTGATAATTGTTGGAAGAAAAATGAATCATACTCATAGAATAGACGGAGGACTCTCTTTATAGGAGAAAAGCCGTTGGGTTAATTACATGATAAGTACATCAAGAAAACATAAAACATAAATGATACCGAGAGATACATTTATCTCAACACTCCCCCTCAAGATGGAGCATATATCTCTATCATGCTCAGCTTGGAGCAACACCTCTGAAATGGACCTCTAGCTAGGGCCTTGGTGAAGATGTTAGCCGTCTGATCTCCAGTGGAAACATGGGAGCAATGCCTCAAATGTCGTATTTCGGTTTTGTTTCGGTAAGCCCAGAAAAAGAATTTCGGTGGAATTTCGGTGAAATAGCCGGAAATTGGGAAAATGACTTAAACCCCATTTTTTTTCAAATTTAAGATTTCTAATGTTGTTTAATCAATCAAAGAGATAGAAATACAAGTTTTTTGCTTATAATAAGATGTTATAATGTTCAGCGCCTTAAAATAATGGTTTCGATCATCATACCGATGACCGTCCAGAGTGCAATTTCAAATTTCAGTACACAAATTTAATTTTAGCATTCAATTTTTTTGTCAATTCTCAAAAGAATAATAATACTTTTATTTAAAAAATAAAATAAGACACACACATAAATACGAATATATTAACATTTATGCCAAATAAATGCATAGTAGGGCCTGTGATCGTAAAATGTATGTTATATAAGACACAAACAGATCAATTAACACCAAGAAATTGTGTAGCATTCATAAGCACAACCTATGTCCAGCCTAATAGTAGAAAAATAGTTACAGTCAAAGACTTGAAAGGTTGTTAACAACCTACCACACGTACAACCACATGTACTCCTTGTAGTAGAGAGAAGTAACAAGAGATTCCTAGAAAAGGACAAACTTCTAGTGTCTTGTGCGTTAAAATGGTGCAATGTAATGTATTAATATGTAGAGCTCGAAAAGTACCCTAAAGTGGCCGAAATTAGGTGAAAGAGTGGCCTAAGAGATTATGAGGATGAATTTCAGTGAAATATGATCAAATCCCACCTTTTCTGTCGTTTCAGTTGAAATTCAACCGAAATGGACCGAAATTCCATCGAAATGGACCGAAATTCCAATGAAATGGATCGAAATTCCACCGAAATGGACTGAAATTGACCGAAATTCCACCGAAATGGACCGAAATCTGGGAAAAGGAAATGATACGGAGTTTCGATTTCGGTCACTTGTCGAAATCGAATTTCGACCGAAATTCGATGGAATTTCGACGAAATTTAAGGCCATGCATGGGAGGTAGATATGAGACCGTTATGGATCATGTCTCTAGTGTAATGACAATCCACCTCTATATGCTTTGTCCGTTCATGAAAAGCATGATTATTGGCAATAAATAGTGGAGCTTGATTATCACATAAAAGTTGCATAGGAAGAGGAACCTCAATAGTAAGGTCAGTCAATACCGATCTAACCTACATCATCTCTGCAATCCCCTGTGCCATGACCCTGTATTCAGATTCTGCACTTGATCTAGCCACCACTGTCTGCTTCTTGCTCTTCCATGAAACATGTGAGCTCCCGACAAAAACAACAAAGCCCGAAGTAGACTTTCTGTCTTTGGGGCAATCTGCATAATCCGCATCTGCACAAGCTGTCACCTCAAGAGATGTATCCCTGTTGAATATAAGACCCGAGCTAGGTGGGGTCTTCAAATATCTCAGGATCATATAGACAACGTCCATATGCACCTTTCTGGGCTGCTCCATGAACTGGCTAACTTCGCTCACTGCAAACACTATATTCGGCCGGATGATAGTGGCGTATAAAAGCTTCCCAATCAGCTCTCTATATCTCCTGCTGTCTACCTCCTCAGTGTCATCATCATATAATCTCATACTCGGATCCATAGGGGTAGTAGCATGCTTGCATCCTGTCCTACCTGTCTCAGAAAGAAGATCCATCACAAACTTCCTCTGGGTCATCACCAGACCACACTGGTTCTTGGCGAACTCCAACCCAGGGAAGTATCGAAGAGTTCCAAGGTCCTTAGTCACAAACTGTTGACCTAGGAACTCCTTGGTAGTCTGAATACCTTGCTCATCATCCCCTGTGACAACAATATCATCCTCATAAACAAGAATAGCAACAGTACCTCTCTGTGTCCTCTGAACAAAAAGGAGTGGTCCGCAGTAGACTGCAAAAACCCCTGGTGCTCAATCAACTCCGATAGCTTATGGTACCAAGCTCTCGGACTCTGCTTCAGGCCATAAATCGCCTTATGGAACATGCACACCTTCTGGGACTCCCCCTCAGTAGCAAACATCGGTGGTTGCTGCATATATACTTCTTCCAGTAGGTCCCTGTATACAAAGGCATTCTTCACATCAAGTTGGTAAAGTGACCAGTCCCGTGAAACAACAACCGATAGAAGAATGCGCAATGTGAAATGCCTGACCATAAGAGAAAATGTATCCTGATAGTCCACCCCATAGGTTTGGGTGAACGCACGTGCTACAAGTCTTGCCTTGTAGCGGTCCACACTGCCATCTGCCCTTTGCTTTTACTGTAAGTATCCATTTGCAGCTCACAATAGACGTACCTTTTGGAGCAGATACAATGCTCCATGTTCCACACGACCGCAAAGCTGCCATCTCCTCTTCCATTGCAAGTCGCCACCTACTGTCCTGTAGCGCCTCCTGATATGTACGTGGGATAGTAACAGCATAGAGTCCCACTACAAACTTCTTGTACTCCTCTGAAAGATGATCCAAAGAAACATGTGCAGCAAGATTATCCAAAGATGTCCAAGAATAGTTGACGACATGCGGTTCACCAAGTAGCAAGCAGTGAGAACCGCGTCCCCCCAGAAAGAATGAGGGGTACGACTCTGGATCAACAGTGTTCTTGTGACATCAAGAAGGTGACGATGTTTACGTTCAACCACACCATTCTGCTGAGAAGTATAATTGCAGGAAGTCTGATGAACTATACCGAGAGACCAGAGAAATTCAGATAAATGTATTGTGGAAAACTCCAAATCATTATATGTACGAATGAATTTCACGTTAGCAGAGAAGATATTTTTGACTTCAATAAGAAAAGATTTAATGATAGCACTTGCTTCAGACTTATATTTTAACAAGAATACCCAAGATAGTCTAGAATAATCATCTACAACAACCATATAAAAACGATGTCCTTGATGATCAGGAACACGACTAGGACCCCAAATATCAAAATGAAACAACTCAAATGACTGACTACTATGACGACTCAAAAAAGAGGAGCGATGGTACTTCCCAAGCCGACAAGCTTCACAATCTAATGTAGTACGAGTAGATATCTGCAGTAGCACATGTCACATCTTCTGGAGAGGAAGGTGGCCAAAACGAAGATGCCACATGAAAGGAGAAACATATCCTGAAGGAATAGGAACAATCCCAGCACAAGGTGGTATGGCAAGCTTATACAATCCTATCTGCTCACGGCCATGACCAATCACCCTGTCAGTTAGTATGTCCTGAAACACAAAAGAAGAGGGATCAAAGATGGCACGACAATGTAAATCTTTTGTTAGTTGACTAATGGACAAAAGATTCATCTGAAAGTCTGGAGCATATAAGACGTTCTGAAGATGCATAGAAGGGGCTAGAACAATCTCTCTCCGACCAACAATGGGTAGACGAACCCCATTAGCAAAGACCACGGATCTTCCAGGCGGGATAGACCTGCATGAACTAAACTGCATTCGATCTCCACACATATGATGTGACGCTCCAGAATCCATAATCCAATCAGTTTAATCTGAACTGCTACTATCGGTAAACGCATAAGGAATACCTGATGAACTAGACAATGCTCTAAGTAACCGCTGCATCTGTGGAACCTGGAGTCGGAGTCGTAGGAGTGCTCATCATCTCTCGAAGTCTGGAAACAATATCATCTAAACGTGTATCCGGAGTTGGCACAAATGAAGGCTTAGTCTGCTCAGCAACACGTGCAGATGCTGGATACCCATGTTTCTGAAAGCATGTCTCCTCAGAATGATTAGGACGATGTCAATGGGAACAAGGACCACGCTGTCAGCCTTCTCCTCGACCACGAGGTCCACAACCACGAAACTGGGACGATCCCCCTCTGCCACGAGTAGCTGTCATAGCAGAAGGAGTCATCTGGGCCGTAGTAGTGGATGTGGTAGTGATCCTACTCAGTCTGCTCAGCAACACGTGCAGATGCTGGATACACATGCTTCTGAAAGCATGTCTCCTCAGAATGATCAGGACGATGTCAATGGGAACAAGGACCATGCTGTCAGCCTTCTCCTCGACCACGAGGTCCTCGGCCACGAAACTGGGACGATCCCCCCTCTGCCACGACCACGAGTAGCTGTCATACCAGAAGGAGTCATCTGGGTCGTAGTAGTGGATGTGGTAGTGATCCTACTCAATCGCTTGTAGACCTCCTCCATCGACGGTATTGTCTCTCCAGTCAGAAGTTGAGTACGAGCGGCATCGTACTCGGAGTCAAGAGATGACAAGAAAACTACTGTCATTGTTGCATTCTGATATGCCTACCGCTGTTCAGTGCTGGTGGTAATAGGCATGAAGCTGTGTAGTCACTCAAACATGCCTCTCAGATGAGAGAAGTGTGTGTGGAGTGGTCGACCATTCTGTTTGGTCGAGAATATGTCGAACTACAGTTGAAGAATCTTGCTCTCATTCTTTGCCTGCCCGTATGTGTCTGCTAATATGTCCCACATAGCCTAACAATTGGCTGATTAACAATATCATTAGCAATCTTCGTGGTAAGTATCCCAGAGAGCCAGATGCGAGCATAGGCGTCATCTTGCTTCCATGAATCATTGGGCCCAGTCTTGTCCGCCGGCTCTAAATCAGTCAGAATGTGCTCCTTGTTATGGCACTGCATTAGGGTACGAAATTGCATGGACCACAACTCGTAGTTGGTCCCATCCATCTTCACGATAGGACCCGGGCCCTTGAATACACCGGAAGAGGAGAAAACGTCACCCTTGTTCTCTGACATTGTACCAAGAAGCCGGAGGCGGCCGCGGAACAACTGAGGAGTAGATCCAAGAGAATGCGTCTACTGGTCCATAAGAAGGATTGGTTGTATCTGTAGACTCATACAACCATACCTATGTCTTCTTGCGAGGTCTAGATCCGCAGAACGTGATATAAATCAGAAAATCTCACTATCGGCGGTCCAAGTCAGACCTTCGACCCACAGGAGAAGGCGTCGCGACGGCGCACAGGGCTGGCTGGAGCCCCTTGCGGTCCCGTGTGATGGCGATCAGCGGTGCAGGAGGGCGGTGACCCTCGCGCTGCGGCGCTGGAGGGACTAGGACCCTCGCGCGACGGCACTGGAGGGTCTGGGACCTCCGCGCGACAACACTGGAGAGGGTGGGCGGGCGTGTTGTGCCCGGCGACGGCAGGGGGGGGGGACGTGTACAGTTAGGTTTAGGGTGGGATAAGGGAACTCCGGTCTAGGACCGTTGCTCTGATACCATGTTGGGAGAAAAATGAATCATACTCATAGAATAGACAGAGGGCTCTCTTATATAGGAGAAAAGCCCTTGGGTTAATTACAATTGATAAGTACATCAAGAAAACATAAATGATACCGAGAGATACATTTATCTCAACAATAATCAAACGGCTACGGAAAAGATAAATTGTTCGGCTGAAGTTTTGTATTACTTGACCGAACCAGAATAGTCGATTGAAACAAAACATAAATAGATCGACTCTGAATGTTCATAACCAATCTTTTTAGTGGACTAAATGAATATAGTCGGCTGCAGGCGAGTTAGACAATGGAATTCAAGAATAGTCGATTGAATCAGTTTTTGATACCACATGGTCAGAATATTCTTAAGTATTGACCTTGGCCTAATTAGTTGATTAAGCGACTACACAAGGTTTGGTGGAGAGTTTTATTTTAGTGGATTTATCTTTTGATTACAAGAACCATATGAAAAACAAAATAAAAAAACTTCCGATCTTCAATTAACATATTTTTATCTTGGTCCGAAAATAAATGATGAACTGTTTGTTGAAAATATCAAATAATCTTCAGTCTTAATATATTAAAGCTCTTCAAATATAGTACTTTACTGATAAGATTTCAAAATAATCTATCTTTGGTAGAGTAATTGGTTATCGGCTTGTCTGCATAAAGGGCTAGCAGAGCTGGAAAAACATATTTATTTGCAAATGTCGTTATCAAAATTGAACTACAAATAGAGGTACTAACTATTTGGACATCCGCAAATAAGCCCTTCTAGTGCTCCAATCTGAAGGTGAAACTCATAGTCGAGAAAGCCTAAGAAATACTGGAATGAGACTACTAAAAAAATATGGCTTTGTTGAATTTATGCCTTGATATGAACAAAACTCAATTTGTTTGGAAGCAGAGATTCGATGTAGCGGACCCTGCTTAAATTGTGAAAGACTTGGTTGTTGTTGTTATTGTTTTATACTATTTGAAGACATACTATTGATCAATCACGTGTTCCTTAAGAGAGTGACATGTATTGTGAACTTTGATTTAAGCATCACGAGTATGGTGTACAAAGAGGAAAGAGCATGATTATCTTTTTTATTGTTTTGTTACAAATCCTAAAACAGTAGTTTACTCTCTAAAAAATATTCTAGTATTATAATCAAGTCCTTATCAATCTCAAAATTCTCTTGTTCACTTCATTAGTTTATAATTGGCTACCATTTGAGACTTGAGAGATTCTGCGATATTTGTTGAAGAGATTGCATCGCTAGATAGCGAGGTGATACTCGGTGTAAAATTTTGTTGTCACTCTTACAGGTTTTGGAGTTAGGCAAGGTTCTTTTTACCTGAATTCACATTTAAAAAATGCAATGTATTTGTTGAAGCAATTTATTTTTCAGCTTGAATAGCAAAATTTTACGTTAATACTGCAGGTAATTCAAGCATCGAGGGTGCCATCAACTGGATTGTTGAACATGAGAATGACCCAGACATTGATGAGATGCCTCTGGTAGCCCTTTTCTTATTAACATTGAGTATATTTGTGTGCCTGCGCTTCAACATGCATGTGTTTATGCCTCTGGAGATGTCGATTGATTTAGCCAATCTTTGATTTGAGTTTGGAATAAAATAGCGAAACTTGCTCAAGTGATGCAAAATTGTGCAACTCTGTAAGAAAGGACTCCTTGTCGTCATTTATCTTAATTTTATTACTGTATGTATGAAATTAAGGACATTTCCTTTTAACAAAAATCTCCATTGAGAACCAAATTTTTCGTGCTTTGTTTATTGCTGTGATACGGTGATTACTAATTTAAAGCAGCCATCCTTCTATCTTTCAAAATAAATAGAAATCTTCCATATTTACTAACATGTCATGATGGATTTGAAACAACATTTATTACGAGAAAGAATGCAACATCTATATGTGATAACCTTAAACTTCATAGGTTTGAGATAAACAATTATGCTTCCAGATAATTGCAGTTAACACAATGTACATTGGCTTAAAATGGTTCTTTTCAGGTGCCCGATGTTAAATCTGAGGCTGAAAAGTCGTCACTGACTCCAGAAGAAATTAAACTAAAAGCACAAGAGTTACGGTATACCTTCTTCTCCATCTTCTTGTTAGCAGGGTCCGGCTCAAAGTGCAATTTTGGAAGTCCTTTTTTTTTTAAATTTTTCTCTTGAGATACTCTTCATTCGGTCCATAATGGTATACTAAATTTTTGCTATCGATAAAGATAGAAAAAAAATGTACCCGTTCATATCATAATGGTACCCTCTTCAATGGTTTGGTGGTAGAGCAATGTGCCTACCACCCAAAAGACTAGTGTTCAAATTCTCCCTTGAGGAGGGTTACGTGAGGTAGCCGACAACCATCATAAAAAACAGTCGGATCTTTCAACTTGGATTTGATAAGAATCCATGTAGCCGACCATACTTAAGATGGGAGAAGGTTTCGTCATTCGCCATTTGTTATAAGGACAATACATTTTCAATCGAGGTACTATACTTGATATACATATATGTCTATCACAATATAATCACATTTGATACTCGTGAATGGCATAATTATGGTCGAGGGATACAAGAAACTACCACTTCACTGAATGTGAGATGAGTGCGAGGTCTGTAGAGAGCAAGGCTAAAGAAGGAGGTGGTTGGTCAATGTGAGATAATTGCTTCAATATATAGGTTTTGGGCATTGGGCGAGAGACTGCTGCGACCTGCCTTTGCTGTTTTGAGAGGTTAGCCACTGTTGAGCCTTGTGTTCGACACATGCAGTTGGGGACATTAGAAGGTGCTTGTGGTGGGTGGAGGCAGGTTGGTGCTCGTTGTTAGAGTATATGCGTCACATGTACTGATGAGTAGATGGATCTCTCCAGGATCCATTTACCCCATCCATGAGTTTAGTCCCATATCTACCAGTGGTGGGACTTGGAGGGTCTGAGAAGGCTATAAAAGAAGCCGCAGACCCCCTGTATCCAGTGAGAAAAGTGAATGAACACATCAACTCTTTGAGGCATTCTCCCGTGATTTCTTCCCGCTCCTTAGGGAGTAGGGTTCCACGTAAAATCTCTGTGTTCCAAGTTTATATTTCTAGTTCATGCTCTGTTTATCATTTTCGTTTCCGCATTCCTATTTTCTAACATGGTCTTAGAGCGGATCGATTCTCGAGGATTTTTATATTTTTATTGGTTTGTTCGAGATTCGAGATTATTTTGAAGTTCGCGACCATTGGCTACAACATCACGTTCTAGGGTTTTCTGAAAACCCTTATTATGCACATCTTCTGTGTGTATCTATTTCTCCAGCAGGCCATGCCTATCTGCAGTGCATCGTACACGCGAAGTAACCTCAGGCGGCGCATCACCATCGTGCACACCATGCGCACACCATGCACGCACCATGCGGCGACCACGTCACCTTCCAGGCAGCAAGCCAAAACTCCTGCCGCCATCCCAAGTCCGCCATGGCGATTTCGCCCTCTCCAAGTCTCCTTCCATGCGGAAAACCCTCTGCACCGTTGCTCCCATTTTAGGCCGATCCTCCAATAAGTGGCGACACCCTCCAACAGAGCTCCAGGCGGAGCTTGACTTCCCCAAGCGATGAGCCCTAAAGGCTCCAAGCGGCGACTTCTGCGGGCTGCAACATCCATCAGCCTCCATCGAGCCAAGGCAGTGGCATCTCCAGCCGCTTCTGGCCCCGCGTGACCCCGATCTCGCACCTCCATCAGCCTCCATCGAGTAGCTCTCGGTAGCGCTCCGATGTTCTAGCTCTAGCCGCGACGCTCCTCCATTCGATCCTCTCGAGCGCCAATCAACAATGCCCATCAAGGGGCGACGAGGTTCAGGAGCAAAGGGGTTCCCATTGGGGAACCCTAAATAAGCCCCACAGGGATCATGCGTTACGACCTTTAAATTTTTTTGTAAAGACCCCAAGTGGGCTGAAAGAAGAAAAAAATGTGAAGATGAGAGAGAGAGAGTTGAGGGGCCGTATGTATTTAAAAAAAGGGAGAGGAATGTTTCAAAAAAAGGAGGAAAGAGAAAAGCTGAAAAATGAAAAGGCTTATTACAAAAAAGGAGAGATGGGTTGGCTAGTAAAAAAAGGGAAAATAGCCAACAGAAAAAATTGCAAAAAAGGGGAAAATATGAAAAATTGTAAAAATACGAATGACTTATTTGAAAAAAAGAGGTGACGACTATTAAAAAAAGAGAGGAATGAAATAGCTGGGAAAAAAATGATTTAAAAAAATCATATGTGATGTTTTGTTGTCTCCCCATTATTTTGTCTTCTCCCAACTTTGTCGATGTTATTGTTTTTCGACCAATATGGGAGAAAGGGGGAGTATTGTGTAGAGTCACATGCTTGTTCCAGATTCAGATGTCAGACTCCAGACCATTCAGATTCCATACTCTACAGTTTGTCAGTTTGAGACTCGACGTTCAGATGGTTCTCAGTCTTCAGTTTAGACACGTACGTGTATGCGATTTTCTTTTCAGATGTGCACATGTATGCCACCATTGTATATGGTCCCATCATTCTTGTTTTGTCGGCCATGGTTTTCATGTGATCCATAGAGACTCCAGAGTGGAGATCCCATTCCCTATGCCATGTGGGTCAGGGTATTCATGTGATTTCATAGGAACTCGAGAGTAGAGTATCATTCTCTGAGCCAGATGGGAGAGACCCAGTTATCCGACGAGGAGACTTCTCAGACTCCATTCTCCAGCGATCGTGGACTCCGACGAGGATTACACTCCACAGCTTTTCAGTTCAGCCCTTTCAGAGATGTAGCAATTGTCCACATGTTGTGGCGGGCTAGTGTTCTCAATGTGGAGACTCATTTCCAGTTGTAGTAACTCTTACAGGTGCAATACAGAGCATATGCTCTACGACGAGGAGATTCAGTTTGACTCACACTCTAGCCTGTTTTGTCCTCCTCACCTGCACAACATGAGAAGCAACATCCTCGACAACTGCCGACAGTTGTGCGCGTTGAGTTGATATTGTCCGTAATGTCCTGTAAGGTGCATTTGGGATTTCTTTCTGTTTGTCCAAGCTGAGCATTGCATGCTCCAGCTTGAGGGAGAGTGTTGGAGTATATGCGTCACATGTACTGATGGGTAAATGGATCTCTCTGGGATCCATTTACCCCATCCATGAGTTTAGTCCTACATCTACCAGTGGTGGGATTTGGAGGGTCTGAGGATGCTATAAAAGAAGCCCCAAACCCCCTGTATCCAGTGAGAAAAGTGAATGAACACATCAACCCTTTGAGGCGTTCTCCCGTGGTTTCATCCCGCTCCTTAGGGAGTAGGGTTCCACGTAAAATATCTGTGTTCCAAGTTTATATTTCTAGTTCATGCTCTGTTTATCATTTTCGCTCCCGCATTCGTATTTTCTAACACTCGTGTTAGGAGTTTCGAACGGGGATTTGGATGGTTGCTGTTTATTTTCGAGGTCTTGCTTGGCAAGATAGGCAATAGGAGCACACCAACATAGCCGTGAAAGGTTTAACATGGGCTAGCTGATGTTATTGCGATTCCGGGGAGGGTGTCTGGTATGTATTTAGCTTTCTCAACCGTCTTATTACTGAGGAATTGAAGACAATCGAGCATGCATATGTCTTAAGGGAGGTCATCAACATCTCAAGGGGACGACAACTTTGGTGGCATAATTTATGAGGAACTGACGAGAATTATATGTTAGCACAAGTTAAGATATTTGTGGTGGGATTGTTGGGTGTCCATGTAGGGAAGTATCTAGAAGCATGGCCTCAAATTTCAACGAAATTCAGTCGAATTTTTGTTGAATATCGATATCCAGTCGAAATCGAAATTCGACCGAAATGACCGAAATATGGGGGTCCTAGTACAAAAAATGACCGAAATGACCGAAATTTCGGTCGAAATTCCACCGAAATTCCATCGAAATTCTGTTTTGGTCCATACCGAATTGGTGACCGAAACCGACATTTAAGGCCTTGTCTAGAAGGTGTTGGAGTTGAATGTCTGTTCGTTGGAGAAATGTACAGGTGATCTCGCTGGAGCTCTTCAGTGGGTTGCTTTGGTCATGGTGGCATTGAGAGGGGAGGTCCTAATTGAGATCATGGCTATGGGTGATGGGGTGGCCTATATGTAGTTGCTTGAGTGTTAATGGAGGAAGAGTAGAGTGAGGATAATGTGGTTAGCCCTTAGTGCATGAGAATGCAAACTCGAAGAGAGGTGGGTCGGGCAATGATGAGCTCGATGGTATATTACTGTTGGTGGTTCTGGACGTGGGTCGGTTGTTGATGGCTAGTGTCCCATAATGCTTTGATTGAGGATCGGGCGTGACACCACATGTCGAGGGAGCAGAAGTCAAGCTGGGGTCGACATGATGTGAAGGAGGGTGACATACTGATAGGTTCATTAGTGCAGTGTGCCTACCACATTGAAGACTGGGGTTCAAATCTTGGGGTGGACACCTGTATGTGTTTTCCCCTCTTGATTAAAAAAACTTACACAACCCATTAGTTGATGTAGACTATTTATATTCACCCCGTCAATGGTCACATTTATAACCTTTAGAAAGAACTAGAATTTGGTGCAATTTGTAAAATGTAAAAGACCATTGCTGAAATTTGTATTTTAAAAAGAGGCAATAATCTTGAATGGTCTTCCTTGCTCCATAGGTTAGGAATATCTAGAATTTTCTTTATTTCTTCTCCTTTCTCCATTGTAGAGATAGATATTATTATTATGCTATGTACCTGTTCGTTATTTCTTTGTTTTCTCTGGACTACTATGTATTTTTCCCTTGAGGTCTCTCCCTATATAAGAGAGCCTAGGGTTCCTCTGAATAACAGATCACAGATTTCTCCCAACATGGTATCAGAGCCCAAGCCCTAAGGCTCCCCACCCGCCGCCCTCTCCACACCCGCCGCCCTCTCTCCTCTTTCTCTTCCCATCGCCGCCGCCTGCTCCCCGCCAACCACCCCGGCGGTCCCCGCCAACCACCCCGGCGGCTCTCCAGTTTCGCCGCCAACCCCCACTCCCGCCGCCAACCCCCTCGGCGGATCCCCAGTATCGCCGCCAAGCTCCAGGCGGACCCCAGTATCGCCGCCACCTCCCCGGCGACCCCCAATCCAGCAGCCATCCACCACCGGTGGCCTCCAGTCCCGCCGCCAAACCCCCCCGGCGGCCCTAGCCGGTTCCCGGTGCCCCAGGTGTGCCCAAGCCGATCTTCCGGGGTGCCCTAGCCGATTCTCGGCGATCCCCGGAGTGCTCGGAGTCGTCTCTTTCTCCAGATATATGGATTTGAGTGCGTAACGTCTACATACGCACTCGAATCCTATGCAGTCTCTGTAGACATCTATCACTTTGTCTACATACCCTAGTTCTTCTCCAGCGGCGATATGTCAGAATCAAAGGTTGATATGCCCTCCATAGGCGCATTCAAAGGTCCTGCGCCAATAGTTAAGATGGGCGGGTCGAATTATGAGCTCTGGGCGATGCAGTTCATGAGTCTCATGAAGTCGAACGGTAAGAAGCACATTCTTACCGAAGATGAGCCAACAGAGAAGACATGGATATATGCCTCGTGGGAGGCTGATGACTCGTATGCAAAGGTCTGGTTGTCAGGTACATTGTCGATGGAGATTGCCAACGATGTCCTTCATCAGCCCACTGCCAAGGCGATGTGGGATATTCTAGCTGCTACATATTCACAGGTGCGAAATGAGACCAAGATGTTACAGCTTCAGCATGACATATTCACGATGAAGCAGAACGACGGACCTCTTCACTCCTTATACACATCCCTGAGGGGGATTTTTGAGAAGTTATACAGTACTATCCCACTCACAGCGGCTCCTGAACAACAGAAGATATTTCGGAATGCCACCATGGTGGGCGTTCTACTTGCGGCCCTTGATCCTGAATATGACGCCGCTCGTTCTCATATTTTGGCCGATGCAGTTATTCCTTCTGTGGAGGATGTTTACAGGAGGCTCAGTCGTATAACAGTTTCCTCCAGCTCAGCTACTCCACCCCCATCGGCGATGGCAGTTTCGCGTGGAAGAGGTGGTCCGTCTTCTGGTCGTGGACGTGGACCCCAGAGTAGGGGTGGTCGCTTTAGTCAGCCGTGTTCATACTGTCACCGCACAGGCCACTCGGAGGAGACATGCTACTCTAAGCATGGGTTCCCAGCATCGACATGTGTAGCAAAGCATCCTCAGCCCCAGTTGGCATCTATTGCAGACAATCGTTTTGAGGAACTTGTGGCACGTCTACGTGATATTATGCCACAATCATCTGGTGATTCTTCTGGTGGACCTTCAGATGTTGCTGCTACAGCCTCCGCCAGTTCCTCTGCTGCTGCTAGTACCTCAGGTAGATCTACTGCATTTACAGCTTCTCATGATATCTCTGATTGGGCTATAGATTCAGGTGCCATACATCATCTCTGCCGAGATCGAGATAGACTTGAGTCCTACAGGGACATTCCTCACGGCCGCTCAGTGCAGATCGCAGATGGTACTCATTCCCCCCTTGTTGGACAGGGGAAGGTCTTCCTATCCTCTACTATGCATCTACAGAATGTCCTACATGCTCCTGAGTTCTCGATGAATCTGTTGTCCATTAGTCAGATTACGAAGGATTTGCATTGTCATGCTATATTTGACCCGTCTTCTCTTATTTTTCAGGACATACTAACGGGCAGGGTGATTGGCTGTGGCTCTGAGCAGAATGGTCTATATCGGCTGGTTCGGAATTCTTATGCTGGCGTCTCCTCTCATTCTGCCGGACCAGTTTCTCCGTACATCTGGCATCTCCGTTTTGGTTATCTCCCGCTCCAAAAAATGCGCCATCTTCTGCCTCAGAGCTCTCCCTGTTCTTCCTTTCGCTGTGAAGCATGTCAGTTGGGAAAGCATCATCGGTCGAGCTTTCCTAGTCGTCAGAGTCGGAGCAGTAGCTCCCCGTTCGAGTTGTTTCACATAGATATATGGGGTCCAAGTCGTGTACCCGATCATCAGGGGAACATATTTTATCTAGTGGTAGTGGATGATTTCTCTCGTGTATCTTGGGTCTTTCTTTTAAAGAATAAATCTGAAGCGGGTGATGTGATCAAGAATTTGAATAATGAAGTGCAAAATGTGTTCTCTTCTACTGTCAAATATGTCCGTACAGATAATGCTCTAGAATTCTGCACACGGTCCCTCTCTCAGTTTCTTTCGTCAAAGGGCATTATTCACCAAACCACTTGTGCGTACACATCTCAGCAGAATGGTGTGGCAGAAAGAAAGCATCGCCATCTCCTTGACATTACTCGAACCCTACTGATTCAGAGTTGTGCTCCTATTTCTTTCTGGGGGGATGTTGTCCTTACCGCGTGCTATCTGGTCAATCGTATGCCATCTTCTGTTTTTGGTGAGAAAATTCATCTCTCTATCATTTTTCCTGACAAGGAATTATTCTCACTTACTCCTCGTGTCTTTGGTACCGTGGCATTTGTTCATCTTCTAACTCCTAGACTTGACAAACTCTCTCCTAGAGCTGTCAAGTGTGTCTTTGTCGGCTATTCTCAGACTCAGAAGGGCTATTGGTGTTATGATCCCATAAACAAGAAATACTTTGTTAGTGCTGATGTCATGTTCTTTGAGTCTGTTATGTATTTTTCTCCTGCTGGTGACAGACTGGTACTATCCACTACCAATGATGATGTCTATGTCCCTCCACCTCCTACTTGGAGTTCACCTGAGTCTACTCCTGTTCCTGCCTCTACGTCATCTTCACCACCATCACCTCCACCTCTACCTCTTCCACGATCTCCCATTCCACCTCTACCAAAATTCTATACGCGTCGGTCAGGTCCTGCTCAGGCTACACGTCAGACACCCATCACGCCTCAGGTATGTTCAGATGGCATTACTACTGACGGGTCAGATATGGTACATGTGCAGGATTCTTCATTGCAGGAGGAAACTACACCATCCAGTACAACGGAAGATGATCTTGTTATTCCTATTGCTATTCGGAAGCAGAAGCGGACATGTGCCTCTTATCCCTTTGCTTCACAGGTGTCTTTTCAACGTCTCACAGACGACTTTCAGAGATTTGCTGGAGCGTTGTCTTCCGTGGATATACCACGGACCTACCAGGAAGCTATGAAGATTGATTGCTGGAGAATGGCTATGGAAGATGAGATGCGTGCATTGCAGTCTCGTGGCGCATGGTCTTTGGTTATTGCTCCTCCTGATGCATCTGTTGTGAGCTGTAAGTGGGTCTTCACAGTTAAATACCATGCTGATGGCAGTCTAGTTCGGTACAAAGCACGTTTGGTCGCGCGAGGTTTTACACAAACCTATGGCGTGGACTATATGGATACTTTTTCTCCAGTGGCTCGTCATTCTACCCTTCGCATTCTCTTATCTGTGGCTGTGGCCCGTGACTGGAGTATATCTCAACTGGATGTCAAGAATGCCTTCTTGTATGGAGATCTGCAGGAGGAAGTCTACATGCAGCAGCCACCAGGGTTTACTGCTGAGGGGGAGAAGCATATGGTGTGTAGACTTCACAAGGCAATTTATGGCCTCAAACAGAGTCCAAGAGCGTGGTTCCAGAAGCTTTCCAATCTTATTGAACAACAGGGATTCAAGAGGTCGAATGCAGACCACTAATTGTTTGTTCAGAAGTCATCGGCAGGTACGGTTGTTATCATAGTCTATGTTGATGATATTCTGGTTACAAGAGATGATATTCATGGCATAGAAAGGGTGAAGGCATTCCTAGGCCATCAGTTCGTTACGGAGGATCTTGGAACCCTAAGATACTTTCTGGGGTTGGAATTTGCCAGGAATGCACAGGGTTTGGTGATGGCCCAACGGAAGTACATTACAGACTTCTTGACTGAAACAGGCATGGCTGGATGCAAACCATCAAGTATTCCCATGGATCCAAGCACGAAGTTGTATGATGATGACACTGCTGAAGTGGACAAGAGGAGATATATAGAAATGGTGGGTAAGCTCCTTTATATTACCATAACTCGACCCGATATTGCCTTTGCAGTGAGCAGGGTGAGTCAATTTATGGAGCAGCCAAGACAAGTTCATATGGATGCTATATACATGATACTGAGGTATCTGAAGTCTTCTCCAGGTTCAAGATTGCTGTTTCGAAAGAGCACAGATTTGTCTATCTCAGCATGTGCAGATGCCGATTATGCAGGATGCCCTAAGGATCAAAAATCAACCTCAGGATTTGCAGTGTTTGTTGGAAGCTCTCTGGTTTCTTGGAAAAGCTAGAAATAAACTGTTGTGGCAAGGTCCAGTGCTGAATCCGAATATAGGACCTTGACGCAAGCAAGCACGGAGATGATGTGGGTTCGATCTATACTAGAGGATCTACATGTAGCCGTACCTCTACCCATGCAGCTTCAGTGTGACAATCAGGCATCCTTGTTCATTGCCAACAATCCAGCTTTTCATGAAAGAACCAAGCATATAGAAGTTGACTGCCACTACACTAGAGACTTGATCCAGAGGGGATTGATATCTACAACTCACGTGAGCTCAGGGGATCAGACTGCGGATATATTCACCAAGGCGTTGCTCAGAGGACCTTTCAGAGATGTTCATCCAAGCTGAGCATGATAGACATCTATGCTCCACCTTGAGGGGGAATGTAGAGATAGATATTATTATTATACTATGTACCTGTTCGTTATTTCTTTGTTTTCTCTGGACTACTATGTATTTTCCCCTTGAGGTCTCTCCCTATATAAGAGAGCCTAGGGTTCCTCTGAATAACAGATCACAGATTTCTCCCAACATCAATTAACGTAGAGCAATGTAGAACAATGTTTAAACATTCCCACTTTCTATCTTCCTTTTCCCGTCCTTCTTCCTACCATCCCTATCATTCCCTCTCTTCTCTCCTTACCTTTCTCAACTCTCACCTTTATTCCCCCTTTTCTTCCACCTATGTAGTCTTCACCACCATAATCCACACCAATACCATCCTCGCTGCGCTGCTGTGCCGACCTCGTGCATTGCTTTTTTAGGAGTGTAAGTCCTGCAATATCTATTTATTCGAGTTTGAAAGATGTTGAAGGAGGTGTGTCGTGAGAGAGATGATAATTCTGTTACAGAGTAGCAATCAACCATGGACATGATTACGATACAAGATCTACCTGTATCAATGTAAGATTCATTAGACGATTGTTTCCAGTGGATCTATATGAGGAGATAAGAGCCTATCACATTAGATTTATCTATTAGATTGGGTGGTTACCAGATCCCGATGAAGGGCAATTGTTGAATCAAATAACTCATAGTTGCATCTCTTCGACATGTGTTGAATGACATGGAGGTTCGATCAAGTTTCGAGGGAGAAGTAGTGTAGGGAAGCATAGAGATGGCAGACTTTTTGACCGCCAAGGGTGCTCGAAGCCAATGCCTTAAATGACGGATTTCGGTTTCGTTTTGGTATAGCCTGGAGAGAGAAATTCAGTGGAATTTTGTTGGAATTTCAGTGAAATGATTGGAAATTGGGGAAATTACTTGGAAACTCATTTTTTTTCAAAAATTAAGATTTCTAATATTCTTTAACTCAATAAATGAGTTAGAAATGCATAGATTTATTGCTAATAGTAAGATATTAACATGATATCTTACATTAAATTTCCATCCAATCACTTCAACAGTCAAAACAGTAGTGTACTTACTGCTCATAAGCAGAACAAGATTTGGAATATAAATTAGGAACCATTAGTTTCACCTCTTGAACATGAAGAAAAAGGTGACACATGCAATAATAACAGAGAATAACATACGCTAACAAAGACTACTAGCAAAATGATATCTTATATAAGAAATTGAATATCGAAAGGATAGCTTAGAACTTGAATTTAACCAAAATACTTTCAACTTAGGCATATTTAATTTAAAATAAGACACATACACATACACATGCAAATATAAATCTTTCTAACATGTGTGTCTAGTAGCTGCATTGTATAGCTTGTGATCACAAAATATATGCTATACAAGTCACTAACAAATCAATTCACATCAAGAAACTGCATAACATTCACAAGCACAATCTATATCCAACCTACTGGTAGGCAAATACTTACATTCACAAGATTTCAAAGGTTGCTGACAACATAGCACTCGCACATCCACATGTGCTCCTTATAATAGAGAGAAGAACCAAGAAAGCAAAGCCTTAAGTTTCCAAGTTCGGAAGAGAAAATTCGGAGAATTTTTGTGAATCATCAATAATCTTGGAAATGACTCTAAACTTGACTTTTTTTCTCCAAAAATAATGTTTTTAATATTCCTTTCAGCAAACAAAATAAAATTGCACACTTATTTCTAAAATACAATTGTAAATATAAGTTTTGAAGTAGTATTATCGTCAAAATCATCACACATTTTGATATGTAGAGCAACGTTTTGCCTATAATCTGTATGCTAAACTGGAAGCAAATGCCATGATAATCACCTTGTTAATAAGAATGATGCGATTCATATTATAAATACTAATCGAAACCTATATATCAAAATAAAGAAAGAACAAAAAGTAAAACTCTTCAGTTAAAACTTGAATTTAACTCTTAAATCTTGATTTGATTTGGATTTAGATTTAAAATTTAAAAATTAATTAAAGAAACTTCTTCAAACAATGTAAAAACACACTCTAACAACTCAATACATTGACGAATAAATAAGTGAAAGTTCATTAATATATGTAAATTTCGATGAAAGCGAAGGGTAGATTCTCTTATTTTTGTTGTTTCGACGAAACCATATGCAATTTTGATAAAATTTTGTTGATATTTTGTTGAAATTCTGGAAAAATAATTAAGGTAGCATTTCGATGTCGGTGACCTAGAGAAATGAAATTTTCAGAGAATCGATGGAATTTCGTTGAAAATTGGGGCCATGCTCGAAGTGAGGAAACTATGATCGAGTGACGATCTGGGGGGAGGGGTCAATGGATTTGATTATGTAGGGGCCTAGGCGCTATGAATGGAACAAGGGTGTATAAGCGTAATACCTAAAAACTATATATTCACAAGATAAACTATTAACATTACAAAAACCAATATTCCAAACGGATCATGTAGTACTCCAAAATATCATATACATAAATTCTCTTGCACTGAAAAAGCGCTTTATTTCTCGCAAGTAGAACTAGCCATAGTAAGGGCCAGCCTTCTCGACCGTACTTCATGGTCTAAGTCCGGCTTAGCTTGGGCCGAGCCAGGCTGATATATCCTATGGGCCATATATTTCTAATATGATATTTTTTTGAAGAGAAATATATCACTCGACAAGTAGTCCATCTATGTAATAACAATGCCAATAATATTAATCACTACATTTAAACATATAATCTTATTAACAGACCGAAGACAGTCTAGACCATTAGGGCGAGGAAGTGGTGGGGCTGAGGATTCCCAAGGGAAGGGCGACAACGTGGTGGTTGGGAACAAGCGGCATCCGAAGGGTGAATTGGCTTCTCTGTTGGAGTGTGACTCTTGGTGGTGGGCTCCTCGTGGGAGTCAATGATGGTTCCACATATATGCGAGGAAAGGGTCTGTCAATCTTCAAATGCATGTAAAAGTCATGGCAGTGGGTCGAAGCGATGTTGTTGATGGTTCCGATATCGCAACGATGGGATTTTTGCGAAGATATGCAACATGGAGCAATTGTGCTTTGGTTATGGTGCTGCGGGTCATAAGAGGGTGGACTGCACAATGAAGGGCATCTGGAAGATGAAGGCGTAGGTAGAGACCTCCCTGATTAATAGGGTCCTGATTAGGAGTGTCTATCGACTTGAAGAAGTCAAGTCGGCCCTGGCTTAGACTTAAACTCAGTAACAAAATTCGGACACGATCTTGGACTCGATAAAAGTTAAACCCAGAAATGCTGACTCAAACTCCAACTTGTTGAGTTTGAATTGGCTCATGAGCCTTTTAACGGGCTTTTTTTACAGTAGGTTGATTTTATGTTATTTCCTACTAACATTTTTTGAAGAAGCAATTGAACTCATTAGTACTATCATTAATAATAATAACTTTCGAGTTTTTAAATAGTATATATACGTGTATTTATTCATGTGCATTTGACAAGGACTATAAAATTTGACATATAATACAACTAAAATAGCAAAAAGTAAAAAAAGGTGCCATATATCCAACATGTTTCACACCTTTATCACAAACATTTAAATGGCATGTCTTAGCCATCTCCTTAAACAAGGAAGCAATCCAAGGATGGATATCAACATATGTCACAACTCCAAACATTTTGTTGGTATTGCACCATTTCCTTGTATTCATTATTCATACATCATGTGTTCTCATATGAAATGGAACATGTATAAAAATTAATAAAATATAAATTAGTTATTGGCTCGAGTTATTAGCGAGTTGAGCATGTTTCTGCTCAAAATTGGCTCAATGACCCTAACAAGCCATTTATTAAATGGACTCAGACTCAATAGCTTTTCGAGTCTATATTACAAGCTCTTATCGAGTTGAGTACGGGTTGAGCTCATTGAGCTTGAGCTTTCTTGACACCCCTAATCATGATTGGTAAGGGATGTGAGGCAACAATGGAGGAAGCCTTGTCTTGGTCTTGGGTTCTCGGGTGATGTGTTGGAGATTGGCCTGGAGTTGTCTTGCTTGTGAGTTTTATTCGTTAGTGAGCTTGGTGGACTGCTTGAGGGTGTTATGGATGGTTAGCTGGCACGCATCTAATGGAGAAGGCTATTTCATCAAGATGGTAAGGGCTTGCGAGTTCACTCCTTTTGTGTTGCTATGAAGGGTCTCCCGATCCATTATTAGGGATTTGCGATGGTGAGAGACTCATTTTCCAACTGGGGAAGGTAGTGATCGACTATGTCGCGGGCTCCGTCTGGGTGCATTGTTTATGTTATGGCAAACATAAAGGGCCCTATTTGGGAGAACCCGTCACTTTTGGAGTTCTGGGTTGGGCGTACGATTTATCCTCTGGAGGTGTCCATTGTTTCAGCGACTGTGCAGTTGAGGCGGTGACTTTGACGACATAAATGATAGTTTATTTTGGAAGGGACATCCCTGAGTAAACTTGCTTGTCTCTGGAGGGGTGAGTATGGGGGTGGCACATGCCCCAAGGTGTAGCATGCACTCATGGGCTCATCTGGTGGTAATGACGAGTCGAGCAAGTGGGGATTGATTTTAAAAAGGGCAAGGAGTGGCCCATGGGGGACCTAAGAAGGGAGCCAGTGAGGCAGGGGGTGTCCATGGTAGCTAGGCGGTAGAAAGTCCTTTTGGTGTTCCAGCGGAAGAGGTGCATGTTGGATGAGGTTGCCTAGAAGGTAAGGGACCTAAAGGATGATTGACATATCTCATGTAGTGGAGGTGAATTCGAGGAGGCTCTTCGTGATTGGGTGGGAAGTTGTTAGGAGCAGTCACCGTGATTGATGAATGTTCTCATTTCATAAAATGTCTGAAGCCTGGTGCATCCAGGCAAGAGGAGGATGGATGGATATTTGCTTGATGAGTTGAGGGTACACGTGGTTTGTTTGCAGGAGACACTGTTGCAAAAAACGATCGACAAATTCGATTAGTAGGTCTGATTAGTCATCTCGGTAGGGTAGCCGAGTCGACTAGCCAAAGTTGCTCACTATTCGGCAAGGTTCGAAATTTCGATTTCGTTTTCATTTCGGTCACCTCCAATACCGAAATTTCACTGAAATTTCGGGAAATTTTGATAATTTCGGTGGGAAGTCGGAAATGGCTCAAAAAGCCATTTTTTTCAACTTTATTGTAAATTTTAAATTTTCAAGTTATTAGAACAATAAATAACATATAAATACACAATTATTTCACATATATTGCTCATCTATACCCCTTATATTGTACATATCGGTCATATCGGTCATATTGTAGAATATGTTAGATATTGCAAATGGAGTTACACTTATAGGCTTATAACATACATATCAATCATCTTATCATCTATGACTATGACGGTATGTCACACACCATATCGAACATATCGTTGTTAATACTTAGTACTTAATAACAGAGTAATAGTCTTACAAGTTACAACAAGTGAAAATACATATATTTCATGTACAGTAATAAGAACATGCACATTAATGATCAATGCTATAAAAGATTGAAATATATTACCTGGTGATATGTTTGGTTCAGAACCAAGAGTTCCACGGTAGATCTGAATCGCCCTCCTCCTTGTTGTCTCTCATAACGCATCGCAGATTCAATGAAATCGCAGTAGTTCTCCCATGTCATGTACGAGTACATGGCCTTGTGATCCATCACATACTGCATGTATTGGTGTTCGATGCCTATGTGTATCCCGAGACGTGGATAAGCAGCACTAGATCCGGTATCATGAGTGGTACGACGAGGCTGCGAACTACTGGCCTTAGATCCTCAGGACGACGACGATGGAGGGGGAGAAGATCTCTGCGGAGGAGGAGGAACTAGCGTGTACTCAAGGAAGAAACCATAATTGTCAGCCCCAAAGAAGCTGCCCTGGCTCTGCTCAGGTTGGCTACCTTGGTAGTTCTCACTGCTGTAGCTACTGTATCCCCCATACCCACTGTAACCATATGAATATGATGGAGGTGCATACGCTTGAGGAGGAGGAGGAGGTCCTGGAGGAGGAGCATGAAAGTATTCCGAGAAGACGCCAAATGATCTCTCATCGTGCGACGATCCATATCCGCCTAAAGGACTTGGTGTTCCTCCACGATATGGGCTGTCAATGTCCATGCAGCTCAAGAAACTTAGAGATGATATTAAATCATCCATGTAGCTGTCGGTTGGACGATGGCCACGACCGTACTCGTAATCCATAGGTCCTGGACTCGGACTTGGAACAAACTGTCCATGTGTGTTCCTGTGTCGCTCCACATATTCACGTCCTGCATGTAGCTCTTCCTCAAATCTTGTATCTTGTGGTCCATGACCACCCCCTCTTGACCCACCTGAGTATGTTTCCCCACCATTACCAGATCCACCACGACCAACATCATCATCATCATCATCATCTCCACTGTCATCCTTTGACTTCGATTTGGAATTGGAGCTAGTGGCAAGAATTTCATCAACAACCGCATCAATCTCGGTGTCCAACCCTCCAAGAGGGTCTGTTATCCGCCCGGATCTTGCCAAATAGTCACCTACATCTGCTCCCATTTGCTGGCTTATATTCTCATTTGGTCTTCCACCTGGTTGATCGAGAACGGGAGCACAATTGGAATCCATCCACCCTTGGAGAACATCTTCATCAGCATCGTCATCGTGCATCTTGAAAATGTATGCAAGATCAATAGGGTCTGTGTAGTCCTCTTTGTCTTGTCCCTCCTTTACATGTTTCAACTTCAGCCTCAAGTTGTAATGCACGCAGACAAGATCATTGAGCGTCTGTTCTCCCAACCTGTTCCGTCTCTTCGAATGGATCAAGTTGAATGTGCTTCAGTTCCTCTCGCAACCACCAACAGATGCGGTTTGAGACAACACTTTCACTGCCACATTTCGTAGGTTGGGAGCTTTCATCCCGTATAATAACCACCATTCGGTTGCAAAACACCAAAACGAGATAAATCAATAGTAGGAATAAATGAACATACAATCAATGATTTTATTTGTCTTCGTCCCTACCAGGAAGAGTATTGCCCCGTCCATTTACTGCAGTAATTCGACCAAAAGAACCCAATGCATCCCGAAAATACTTAACATGCACACATATATTTAAGTCATAAATTATTACATAATACTCTTAAAGAATATTTTTGTGAGTTCTAATCTAGCTTCAAATTCAGGATTACCTCGTTTATGCACAAGATCTGTAACTTCTCGTCCTTGACGAGCTTCTCCACCACAATTTGTACAGCTGCTAGAAGGTCAGCATTTGTACCAAGTCCATTCTTATACTGGTACTTAGGATTGAAGTAATAAGCTGGACACAAAGTCACGAACAAGCACAATTCTCATATTCTAAAGATCTATAAAAATTTAAAAAATGAAAAATAAATTAGATTATTACATAATACATACTGGCCTTGTGAAGAGGATGTGGGAGCATCTTGGACCAACGCTCGTCTATGATGTCCAACCATGCTTTGGATTCTTTTCCAACCGCTTCTCTGACCTTCTCTCTTATGCAGCGCATTGCCTTGTAGATCACTCCCATGGTGGGCTTCTTATCACCATCCACGATCCGCAATGCAGAAACAACTGGATCCTTGATCCTCGTGACCCGAGTCACGTCATCCCAAAAGTTGAGATCATTGATCAATGTCTCCACTTTCTGTCCTCCTTCAGTCGGAGCTTCAGGTATCTCGAACCATTCACCTTGGCAACACATGATTTTCAACCCTGTCTTTTGTTGTTTGAGGTTTTGCAACACTATAAAATTGATTGCAAAGCGTGTGATGCCAGGCCTCACCAACTCACCATTGCACATCTGCCTCAATAATGCCAGCGCTTTGCCGTGGTTGTAAATGAATGTGGTGATCGTTCGTGCTTTCTCTACCACCCTTGAGACGAGAGTTCTCTTGCTGAAATCCTTTAGATTTAAATCAATGCAATGTGCAGCACACGATGTCCAAAAAATAACATAGCTGCTAGACTTCATTATTGTTTCACCCGCTTTCTTGAAGTTGCTGTCATTATCCGTCACAATCTTGATAATGTGATCTCTCCCAACCTCTTTAATGACGTCATTCATCAACTTCAGCATGTACTTGTGGTCCTTCAAATGATCAGATGCATCAACAGATTTCAAAAAGATTGTCTTCCCATCGCAGTAAACAAGGAAGTTGATGATCTGCTTCTTCGTGTAGCTCGTCCACCCATTGCACATCAATGTCACCCCGTACTCTGGCCATCTCCTCCTCCACTCGGCGATGTACTCATTCATCTCCTCCTTCTGCATCCCAGATATTTGTTCATTATCTTGTAAGATGTAGGAACCTTCACTCCCGTTCCTGCTACAACGATCTCATTAATGGCATGCTGCAGAAATGGCCCACTAGCAATGTTGGCAGGAATGCTCTCCCCAAAGAAGAGCTTGCTGATGGCCTTTCCTACCCTTTCTCATGCATTGGTGAACATACCCTTCACTGTTTTCTGCCTCGGATTCTTGCTTGCCTTGTATTGCATGGATCCGCTCCTCGTCAAAAAGGGCTGAATTCCTTTCCCCTTGTGTTTTTTGGTGGTGGTGGTACTGGTGCGCCTCCAGAACCACTCCCATTGCCACCTGCACCATAGAAGCCGCCCCGTGCACCATCGAGTTCTCTCTTATCGAACTCGCTCCTCATTGATTCTTTTGTTGCCCTTCTGTATGCCCTCCTCTCAGCTGTAGTCTGAATGTCAGCGGGGTAGACAAAGTCATCGTCGTCTGAATCTGAAAGGACGTTGACTTCTTTCTCAAATATGAACTCATTCAATTGTTCATCCCTTCTTACCCTCTATGTATCCCTTTCCTTCTTCCCGTCCAAGCTGGCCTTCACCTAGTCCCTCACATCTTTGGGACAACGCACGCACTTGGCAACATTCTTGTTATTGCCAACAAGATGTTGCTTCGTCCTCGTGATCCCGCCTCCTCCCACCTTCTTTCCACAGAAATTGCATTGTGGTTTCACTTTATTTCCATCAGGCTCAGAGGCATACCTCCAACCAATGTCCCCATTGAAATCGCCCCTCTGATCCTCAGAACTGTCAGATCCTGATCTGGATCCGGAATGTGCCATGATGATGATCATCGAAACCTGCGAGGAAATTGAAGAACAATCATTCAAGAGGCATACAATGTGACCGATTAAGAATTTGCTAATTAATTTATGTTTTAATTTTCGGATTTATTATATTTTTAATTTTTCTAACACCTAATACACACAAAATCGTAAATACTTGGTGTTTGAAATTGAAAGTATACTCTTAATATTCTGATTTTCAGAAAAACATCTTAGATTTATACATTAGGGTCTTAGATCTAGCAATTATGGGACTATTTTCGAGAAAGACTACCTAAGTGACACAAAATATGTAAAAAACAATAGATGTAACATATGATTTTCGGATTTACTCAATTTTTAAATTTCATTTACAAAAAAAAATCCGAAACATGTTTTCTACTTCCATAACTTAAGATCCGAGTTTATCATTGAAGAACTCATCATCATTCCACATTAAAATACAAAAGCCCCAATTTCCTCTTCCATATATCTTACAAACTATTCTCAAAGTACGTTTTACTTCATGTTATACACAAGATCCAGGATAATACGTTCATAACTATCATTATTGTGCAATTAAAACACAAAACCCCTAATTTTCGTCTCCAAAAATAAAGCTAGATATTCTAAATCTCTCAAAAAAGTACCATACCAAGCTATATCAACATCCTAGGAGTAAAACCCCTAAAAAAATTGAAGAATTTGATGAAGATTTGGCCAAATTTGGCTTACCTTGAAGTAAGGGGCGAAAAATGACCTTGGAGGAAGTTTGGAGAGGTTGCTGCTGGAACTCGGTCGAAATGGGCGAGTTTCGATTGAAATTTCGGTCTATATCGTCAAATGGGTGGATTTTTTAATTACAGATTCCCTTTGTCGGGCGAGATAACGGTATGACCCGAAATCTCACCGATATCTCACGAGATTTCGTTTGAAATCCGGGAAATCGATATTCATATGGATTTCGATACCCTCCACCGTCGAAACCGAAATTTCGACGAAATTTCGTCGAAATTTCACGAGATTTAGTTCCATGCTATTCGGTCAGACTGGATTACTCGGGCGAGTAGTCGGGTTAGTCGGCCGACTACTCGTCCGTTTTTGTCATAGATTTTTTGTTTTTAACCCGACCCCCGAACTCGAATGCCCAATTAGTCTTTAAGGGAGCTTACTGTTCGACAGTAAGCTCCTACACCCTAATTCTGCTCGACACCGAAATTGCGACCGCACATCTTGCAACTCCGCCGCACCGCATCGCCGGACCGCATCTACTCTGACTTCGATCGAAGGACCCTCCGTCTTGGCATCGACGACCTCAAGGGAGGTCCCAACTCTTGTCAAAGCATTCCTCCGAGCTTCTCCAATGCCCAACTTAGCCGCCTAGGTTAGGTTTTGTTTTTGTTTTTTTTTTGTTTTTTTGAACTTTTTACATGTTGTTCAAGTTCCATGTTAGATATGTCAATTTGTGAGTAAGCGTATGTTCTTCAAGTTAAATGTTATTTTTGTTTTCTTAGTTATATCAGTCTCTGACTTGTATCAATTTTTTTGTTTTCATTTTTGGGTTACACATATGTAATTGATGTATGCGAATAATTTGAATCCAAAGCATCTACATGAGAAATTTTGGAGAGAAAAAAGATGGTGACACAAAAATGAGCCAGAGAATAGGCTGCCCATAAGATTATGATATGTAATACCATGAAAAAATGGCCCAATCATGCCTTATGTTGCGTATGCATTTTGCCGTAGCAATAAATCAAAATTCGGTACTTGGGAGGTTCCAAACTTTAGTCTAATAATGAATCCAGCTAATCTGCTAAGTATTTTAATTATCAATTTCTCGTATCCCGAGGATTATGAGATTTATTGGAAGTAGATGATGCTGGTTGAATATCATTGAGTGTACACTGCATGGTTGACCCCTTTGCTGACAACTGTGAAGTCCATCATAATCCCTAATCACGAGTCATCAGATTCTCATACATTAAGTGGAGGAAAGAATATTGAGAAAGTGTAATCAATAAGTATGAACCCAGTGCAACCTCTGGAACGAACAAATGAGCAGAGGAAGCCTGAAGAGTTGAGTTACTTGCATGTTTTCTTATATTATATGGAATTGTAATAAATTATGCATGTTAGCACATAGTATAAGTTATAATATATATATCTCCATCAGGTACATTTGTATAATTGAGTTAAATGTTGTTTTTGTTTTCTTAGCTATATCAATTTGTGACTTATATCAATTTGTGAGTAATCATATGTTCTTCAAGTTAAATGTTGTTTGAGGTTTTCACTTTCCATATACACTTATATATGCATCAATGATTGATGAAAGTTTGAACACATTCTTCATGTTAGCTAAAGTCGTTAAATTTAGAAGTTAGTAACTCTCTTATGTAGTTATTTCAAGTGTGTTAACTTATGAGTTTGTGACCATGTAGATGGCTACACCTCCTGCGAATGTTGCTTCCGGTAGCGACCTGTCTTTTTACGTACCACCAGGATCAACTGATCCTTCATGGCAATATGGTTACCTTTCGAACCGTGCTGATCCGAATACGGTTTCTTGCAGATTGTGCAAGAAGGTTGTCAAGGGAAGTGTGTACAGGTTCAAGCAACATCTAGCACACCAAAGAGGCAACATGGCTCCGTATCCCAAGGTGGACGGAGAGACGAAGAAGAAGATGACCACGTACCTTGATGACGTTGCAGGAAAAAGACCCAGAAAGCCGCTGTTGTTCAGGATATGAGAGAGGAAGTTGATAACTGGAAATACGGGTTCGGAAAAGAGATCACGAGTATCTGACTCCTTGGAGCAGAACGTCGCAGTGGAAGGGTCATCAGGTCAGATGCCCATAAACGATGCATTCTCCAAGGATCATCGTGATAGGGTTACCTCGTATATATATATATCCAACTGGGCATATACATTGACTATTCCTTTTAATGCATCGACGAAGAAGCCCTTCATGTATATGGTGGAGGCGATTGAGAAGTACGGGCCTGGTCTAAAGACTCCCACGAGGTATGAGCTCAGTGGTTCGCTTCTGAAGAAGACCGTGAAGAAAATGCAAGATGACTTGCAATGCCATCGTGATACGTCGACGTGATGCTCTTTGATGACTGATGCATGGACGGACATGTGAGGATGGAGCATCATCAATTTTTGTGTCAATTGTACATTGGGTACTTCATTTTTGAAGTCCATAGATACCTCAGATGAGACTCACATTGTGGAGTACGTCTTCAAGTTGGTGGAAGAGTGTCTGAATGAAGTGGGAGTCGATAATGTGGTTCAGATTGTAGCGGATAATGCATCCGCTAATGTTGCGACAGGAAGATTGCTGCTCACAAAGTATCGCAGATTTGGTGGACTCCGTGTGCTGCGCACTTCATTGATCTTGTTTTAGAGGAGATAAACAAATAGACGGAGGTGAGGAGTGCAATCACAAAGGCGAAGAGGCTGACAGTGTTCATTTACTCTCACACCAAAACTCTTAGCTTCATGCGCAAGTTCACCAATAAGAGGTACATCGCAAGGCCATGGAAAACAAGATTTGCAACCACTGTTCTTACTATTGAGAGCCTTAATGAAAGAAAGATGAGCTGAAGTTGATGTTTTCCTCAGAAGAGTGTATGAACTGCAAATGGTATAAGACCAAGAAGGGAGAAGCTTTTTGTTCCGTAATCTTCAATCATACATTCTGGAACTACCCCGCACACGCTGTTCGAGTTTTTACACCATTAGTTCGTTTTTTGTGCGTGGTTGATGCAGATCGAGCCTGTCTATGGGCTTTGTCTACGAAAGACTTGAAGAGGCCAAACGAGAGATAATTGCATCATCCAATGGCGTGGAGTCGTCTTACGAATTTTTTGTAGACGCTGTTACCTCCAAGACCAAAGGAAGGCTTGATACTCCATTGCATCTAATTGCTTATTCTTTGAACCCATTCTTCTTCTACAAAGTCTCGTGGTGATCAGGATGTTATGGTGAGGAGAGCCTGGAGAGGGTTTAAGGAGTGCATGCAAAGATTTTATCGAGATATGGATATACAAGATGCAATCACCAGGGATGAGCTTCTGGCATATAGACTTGGTCACGGAGATTTTGGCAAGCCATTAACTGTAAGATAAAGGATGACAAATGATGGCAATTATGATCCATGTATATCGATCATTGTTTTCTGTTAATGTCATTCGAATATTCGAATCATATTTTTGTTTTCATAGCTTAACCAAATCTCTATTTCAAAGTTAATTAGTGGTATAATCATGGAGATGACACACCTTATTTAAAAGCCATGTCCATCAAGATCTTGAGCTTGACGTCTTCATCCTATGGATGTGAGCGTAAGTGGAGTACATTTGACTCGGTAATAATTCCACTCCACTCACCAAATTTGATTAGTAATAGTAAAATTTAAAATAGTAATTGAAGTTTGTATTTTGGTCTTTAGATCCATAGCATGAAGAGAAACATGTTGGAGACTTAGAGGCTGAACGATCTTGTGTACACACATTTCAATTCCAACCTGTAGGAATGCTGAGTTGAGAAAGAACGAGATCCTCTTTCATCCCGTGATTGTACAGATATGGATGAATGGATCAAAGATGTCAATTTTCATGATGATGAGGTTTTTCCAGGTTTCGGATTGACATGGGGTACTGTAGCACATGCTAGTGGCACCGAAGAGAATTTGAAACCGACAAGGAGCTAGCGAGGTGAACGTGGCAGAGGAGCTTCATTATCGAGCTCAAATGCTACGTTGATGAACGAGGAGGAGGATGAGTTACATCTTTAAGATATAGAAGAAGAAGACACTGATGAAGATGATGTGGTATAAGAGGTGGAATTGGATGATGACATTGAGGATTGACTTGTCTCACTTGCTACTTGTATTATTTTTTTGAGCTTGTTGTATTTGTTTAAGGACACTCGCTCGTGCTATGTGCCAAAGATTTTGTTCTTAACTTGCTTTAGTTTTTCTTCTCTTGCTATAATAGCTTCTTCTTTTTAAGCTCTTATAAATATTAAAATTGCTAAATATATGAATATATACGATAATATATGTATTAAGTATTGATTTATATATTTACAATAATTAAAAATAATCAAAATCGACTAATACCCGACTAAATCTGATTACTCTCCTGACTGTCGATTGATCCTTAGTGGCCCTGCCAACCGAGTACCGACTGTTGACTTCTGCAACCTTGGCGGGAGATGAAGTTTGAGAGATGAGATGTTCTTACTTGGAGGTCAGTGGTTGGCTTGTGGCTCTCCAAGTTTCAGATGTTTCTTGGGTTTGAACACTAATGTGCATTCTAATGAGGTGAGAGTCGGAGATAGGGATGAGCATTGGGCTGGGCCGACCCGGCCCAGCCCGAAGCCCAACCCAAAAAGCCGGGCCCGACCCAGGCCCAAATGAATATCGGGCCGGGCTTGGGCCTAATATTTAGGCCTAATTTTTTTTGGGCTGGGCTCGGGCTTCGCTCGGCCCAGCCCGACCCGGCTCAAGGGCCCGACCCGAAGAATGTCCAAACCCTTTCCCACATCCTACATGTATGAAAACTCCGACCTATTTCATGTGCACTCTCTTCTTGTATCTTGTCTGCATAAAATATTTATAAATCAAGAAAGTCAGGTGTGTGACATGAGTTGATGATCATTGTTAAGAATTAATTTTGCTTAATTAGAATTTGGTTTAGATTCTGGTGGTTATTCTTGAATTTGTTAGTATTTTTTTCAATCAAAACATTTTCTATTATTGTACCTTTACTCAATATGGGCCTTCTGCTCATTTTTTAACATGTCGGGTCTGGTGCACCTATTGTTGTTAACTGGGTAAGTTTGTTTCACTCTTTCAATTTCTATACATGAGTGACATTCATGGTATCTAGCATTGAGTGCACGCGTGTAAAATGAGAAATCTTCGGGATTTGGTAGAGTTGAATTTTAGTTGTTTCACAAGTATTATGGTACATGTTTTAAACAATTTTGGCTTGTGTAACTTGAGTTGAGATTAACTTGAAACAAAAGACTCAAAGTTAATAATATCTAATTGGTAGAGATGGGCCGGCCCGACCCAAGCCCAGTCCAAAGGAATTGGGCTGGGCCTGGGCTTGGGCCGAACAGAAAAAAATTTGCGGGCCTAAGCCCAGCCCAAGGCCTGAATTTTTTAAACGGGCTTGGGCCCGGGCCCTTCAAAGCTCGGCCCAACCCGACCCATGCTCATCCCTAGTCGGAGAAGATGATGGTGGTCTGGGATTTGTGCATAGAGGCCGGAGAAGAGGATGGTGGTATGGGATTTGTGCCTGGTGCATGGAGGCGTAGGCAGATATTGTTCTGCTCTAGGAAACGAAGATCTGCCACGGATTTGGTGGGCTATGTAGCTCTATTGATGGGTCCCTACTCTCAGAATTTAGAGCTGTGGACTCGATTGGGGCCTCTAGGGGCCTTGTGGTTGGTTAGTGTAGAGAAGAGAAACGAATGAGATGTTTATTCCATAGAGCTAGGGTCTCATATATAGAGAAAATCCTAGAGAGTACAAGAGGAAAAATATATAAATACCTCCGAAGGGTTACGGAACTCGACGGGTTACAAACATAAATTTAAATATAATAACTCTAACACTCCCCCTCAAGTTGGAGCATATCTGTCGATTATGCCCAACTTGGATACTAAATACATGAGGCGCTTCCTTGGAAGAGCCTTTGTGAGGATGTTTGCAAGATGAAGCTCAGTGAAGATGTGCGGAGTGCTGATTCGTCCTCCTCGTACTGCATCACGAATAAAATGGCAATCAACTTCAATGTGTTTTGTCTGTTCATGGAAAACTGGATTGGCGGCGATGTACGTTGCGGAGTTGTTGTCGCAGTATAAGGGTACAAGAGTGTATTCTGTTAGGAAAGAGATAAGCTATGTGATCTCACATGTGACTTGAGCCATTGTCCTATATTCTGCTTCTGCACTAGATATGGAAAACACTGTCTGCTTCTTGCTTCGTTAAGTGACAATATTGTCCCCAACAAACACGACGTATCCTGTAGTGGATTGACAGTCCTCAAGAGATCTAGCATAGTCAGAACATGTATAGACGGAGATATTAGTGTTCCCATTCAAGCCTAAAAGAATCCACGCTCGGGAGATTCCTATAAATATCGAAGATCAAAAGAGCATCCTGCCAGTAATTGTAAAGGGGCTTCTCCATATGCTGGCTGACTATGCCCACAACATATGATATATCTGGCCTAGTATCAGTGAGATAAAGCAATTTTCCCACTAGGCTTCTGTACAGTGTTGCATCCTCAACAACTAGATCAGTAAATGCTGAATGTTTTCTCACTTCTGCAGGGATGCCAGATGGCTTGCATTAGTCAGAATATCAAGGCAATACTTCCTCTATGAAAGATAGAGCCACTCTGTAGTGCGTATTACCTCAATGCAAAGAAAATAACGAAGTTGGCCGAGGTCTTTCGTGACAAAAGATCTTTTGGAGGAAGGCCTTGGTCTCCTGAATATCGTTTACATCATCTCATGTGATAACCATATCATCAACACAAACAACAAGAATGACCATACCGGTAGACTGTCGTCTAACAAAGACAAAGTAGTCAGATGTTGTCCTCTGAAAGCCAAGTGTGTTGATCTTCGTAGTGAGCCTGTCAAACCATGTCCTGGGGCTCTCCTTCGGGCCATAAATGGCCTTGCGTAATCGACATACATGCTCCCTCTCAACTACATACCCTTGCGGTTGCATCATGTAGACCTCCTCCTTAAGGTCACCATAAAAAGGGCGTTCTTCACATCAAGTTGGTAAATGGACCAAGCCTTTTTGGCAACAACATAGAGAATGGTACGTATCGACCCCATTCTGGCAACGGGTGACAAGGTCTCAAAATAATCAACTGTAAAAGTTTGTGTGAAACCTTTGGCAACTAGTCTGGCTTTCAACCTGTTAATAGAATCGTAAGACGATTGTTTGATCGTGAAGACCCATCAGCAAGCTACAAGTCGAACTCTCGGGGGGCACAACGCAAGATCCCATGTGCCCCAAGAGGTAAGTGCATCCATCTCCTCATCCATGGCGTGTCGCCAACCATAATCCTGCATTACACTGAAATGATCTCTTGGAACAGAAATAGCATTCAGAGCATTTGCATATCTCTTGTCACAACTAGATAAACCATCACTAGAAGTAAAATATCACACAGGGTGATACATACATTGCCTTTTTTTTCTTACATAGATCTATAGGAAGCTCCTCAGGTACATGATCCGAGACAGCAGGGGTGGGGGCGCTCAAAGTGATCATATCATCCTGTTGCATAAATGGGGCAAGCAAAGGTACAAACACGAGTGTATAAGGTATAGAGGTTTGCTGGCGAGTATAGATGATTGGTGGAGGATGGAGGTCCAGAGGAATCACTCACAATCTGTGTGAAATAACTTGACTGCTCAAAGAAGGTGACATCAATAGACACAGTATAGACGCCCAACAGGATCATAACAGCGATAACCTTTCTGGGTATGAGAGTACCCAAGAAAGACATATTTGATGGCACGAGATGATAATTTGTCAGATGCATGAAAGTTACGAACAAAAGCAATACAACAAAAAATTCGCAGAGGTAATGGGAAAAGAAGACTCAGTAGGGTAAAGTAAGGAAAATGGAGTTCTGCTTCCGAGAACAGACGAAGGAACATGGTTGATGAGATAAACTGCAGTAAGGATAGCATCCCCTCAATAGTGTTTAGGAGCACTCATTTGACTAAGAAGAGATCTGGCAACATTTGGCCAGTGTCGGAGTTTCCTCTCAGATATACCATTCTGTTGTGAGGTATATGGACATGATATTTGGTGAACAGTTCCCTGGGATGCAAAGAAAGAGTTCAGGTTTTGCCGGGTTAACTCAAGAGCATTGCCAGTACGAATGATCTTAACAATGCTAGAAAAGAAAATTTTAACATATTGAAAGAATTTCTGAAAATTTGATTAATCTCGGAACGCTCCTTTATTAGATATACCAAAGAAGATCGATTATAATCACAAACGAAAACTATAAAATATCAGTGACCACTTAATATACGAATCGAACAAGGTCCCCAAACATCACAATGAACAATATGAAAAGCAGTAGTACTACGAGACTCGGTACAAACAGGAACGAATCATAATGGTGTTTCCCGAACCCACACGTCTCACACTGAAAGGGATTTAAAGTAGAGAGTTTAGGAAACATCATGGAGATGGCCTTGGCAGAGGGATGCCTAAGGCGCAAACGCCATAGGAGCGGATCTTCGGAAATGGACGCAACACTAACAAACTTGGAGTCAGAGGGTATGCCAAGATAATATATGCCGTTCTTCTCATGACCCCCACTAAAAATCTGATCGTCTGGATGTCATGAAAATAGCAACAAAACTCATCAAATATCACACGATAATGAAGCTCAACACAAAGCTTATGAACAACAAGCTAAGAGGAAAATTAGGAGCATAGTGAACACCAGAAAGTCGAACGTTAAAAGAGAATTCCATAGAACTGACAATAGTAATCAGTGATTGAGTCCCATTAGCGACTCGAACTGACTTCATGGAGGTAGATGGTACGAAGACGGTGAGCAAACTACCTTTTCCAGTCAGATGAGGAGAGGCACCAGAATCAATAATGCTAGCCGGAGCAGGAGTGACAACAGAGTTGGCTACTATACCTGAAGGAGTAGCCATAATAGCAATGGTAGTGTCACTAGTGTTAGTAGGCCCTGGAGTCTGAAGGATCTGCATCAGGCAG